>JAODPA010113033.1:13000-48290 GCA_025585075.1 Nepenthes mirabilis
TCTATAAATTTTTAAAGAAAAATACTTAAAACGAAAAATCTATTTCCTAACCTAAACCGACCTGGTTTAGACTATAAACATATTCAGCCCGATCTAATTTAGTAGTCACAAACTTACATCTAAACCCAATCTGTGTCCAATCCAAATCCGATTTTAATCGAGTCTAAATCAGAATAATGGTAAATTAGAAAATATCTTAAAATAGTTACTCCTAGATAACCAAGAAAAAAAATACCAAGGGAATTGGTATTTTTTATTCATTGTTTTGAAAAAATAACAATTACATTTGGAATTATTATTCCTACTATTACAATAACTAAACAGTAGAATAGTAATTCTATTAGAAATAACATAGGAATAAAATTTCTATTCCATCGTACCAAATAGAAAAGGAATCGGTGCGAGTCTCTCAGGCATGCCAGGGCAGCACACATGACCTTCTGTTTCTATCCATGTGAGTATTATTTCATAAAGGAAAAACAGGAGTGCATGTGGGTTCTTTGTTGTCAACTTAGAGGTTTTAAAGGTTAGGTATCTTATTCTAATTATTCTTCGCTCTCTATTGTAATGTCATGAGAAAATTCTATTATTCATTCTAATAGAAAGAATTACTCCACTTGATAGTTCCAAGTTAAATATTTGTAAAGGAAAAAGAACACCAAAGCCATTTAAATGGATCATCTACTGTTCCTTTTGAGTCAAAAGAGCTCAATCAATGGAAAAATAAAGATACTTGCATTGTATATCGATTGCTAAACTCAATTGAATCATATATAATAAATAACCTTCGATCCTTTTCTACCACAAAGGAAATGTGGGATTTCCTCTAGTAAATTTATAACCAAGGCAAGAATGCTAGAAAATTTAAATTGGACTTAGAGATTGCTAACTACAAACGTAACAATGCTAGGGAATTTCAATTGAATTAGATATTGCTAATTACAAATAAGACAATCTCTCTATTATACAATTTTATATTAGATTTCTTAATTTGTGGAACGAATATGTTGGCATAATGCATTCAAAAGTTTCAAAAAGTGGCACTTGCAGCTCCATAAGAAGTTCATGTTTAGTACCTTCGAAATTAATTTATGACAAAACCAAAGCCGGAATTTGATATTGCACTAGTAAGTCTTCTTAGCCGCAATCATATCTATTATCTTGATGTTTGTTGAGGAAAAACAACGCCCGGCCACACAATTAGCATGATACAAGACATGATACCTTTCGAGTAGGTTAATTTGGCACATGTTGCTCAAGGACAAAGAAAGTTCAAGTCTCAGATACAATGCTATAGTTATAAAGAGTATATACAAATTAAAAAGAATTGTAATAAGAAATTTTGCAATTATTACAAAAAGGAAGGGCATATCATTAAAGATTTTCGCGTTCGCCCTTAAAATAGACAAGCTTAGGCTTCCACACTAATGCCTAATCTACTTCCCTTAGTGTACAGGCCATCAGTAATTTGATGTTCTTTCATCTTCTCTCACTCCTAAGATAGTACAACAAATTATTATTTCTACTTTCTTTGCTCAAGTTAAGCAAAAATTGCTCACTTCTTTTTGGTTAATTGACTCAGCATCTTCAAATCATATGATAGATAATACAAATGCTTTACATCACGTTCGTAAGCAAGAGGAAGAACAATATATTTTAATAGTCAATGGCAGTTCTCTTCTCATCACTGCCGTTGAAAATATGAGATATCCCTTCAATAATGTTTTTTTCATCTCTAACATTATTTAGGAGTTTGATTTTTATTGGACAATTGGTTGATAATAATTATAAGATCCACTTTGATCGTAATAATTGTCTTGTGAATCATCAAGCATTGGGTAATACAATCATGAATGGGCTTAAAGTGGCACGTCTATTTTCTCTTGAACTTCCCACTCCTACTCTCATTTCTTTAGCTTATATTTCTATTACTAATAATTGTAATATTTGGTATAAACGATTGGGATATCCAGATTTTAGCATTTTAACTTATCTTATGAAACATGATCATTTAAGCAATAAAGATTTATATTTTTTCTAGGCCATATGATTGTGTTTCTTGTAGACTTGGTAAAAGCATAGTTTTACATTTTCCTTTGCATGGTTTTCATACTTCCACAAGTTTTGAGATCCAATTATTTTCCATACTCACTGTAAGTAATTTATGACATTTATTGATAACTATAGACATTTTATTTAGATATTCTTTTTCACTCTAAAGATGAAGTATTTTCTATATTTCAAGATTGTGTTTCTTATGTTGAAATACAATTGTTGGCATGTATTAAGCTATTTCGCTTAAATTCTGGGGGGGATATATGTCAAATGACTTTCGAGCTTATCTAAATACAAAAAAATTCTTTTCCAACGTTCTCGTCCTTACATTACACAACAAAACAAGGTCACCGACTATAAGAACCATCATATTTTACAAGTTGTTCATACTTTATTAATTGAATCATCTGGATTTTATTAAATTCTGGATAGAGTCCTTATCTACGTTGTTTATCTGATTAATCGTCTGCTCTCACAAATTTTGTATTATGATTTCCTACATTATTATTTGTTTGAAACTACTCCTGAATATCACTCTCTTCATACATTTGGTTGTCTTTACCATGTTGACTTACCACATGAATGTCACTAGCTTACAGCTCAAGCTGACAACTGCCCTTCTCCTAGATATCGTAATACACACAAATGGTTTGTCTCTTTTGATGCCAAGGCCATCAAGTTTTGTATTTTTCGTCATGTGGTCTTCTTCGAAAGCCAATCTCACTTCCAAACACGAGTCATCCAAAATTGCAACTCGATCAGGCTTTCCACTTTTGATGACATACCTTACTCTATTGAACGTTTCAAGCCTGAGGTTGTGTATCAAAGATGCTATTCACTACCTCTTCCTAATCCTAACAAATTGCCTAATCCAACACCACCTAAACCTCAACGATCCACTCAAATTCCTCATTCACCTGATATGTATGGCTTTTCTCATACTACTCATCAAGCAACTTTTAATACTACTCGAGTACTGTCGTCTTATTCTCAAGCCTCCACCCAACCTTATTGGCAATAAGCTATGTAAGATGAAATGACTACTATTCATGACAATCACACTTGAGATATTTTATCTTGTCCCTTCGGGGTGAAGTTCATTGCATGTAAATGAGATACACCATTAAGCTATGGCTTTATGGTTCAATCAACAGGTATAAATCACATCTAGTAGTTCTTGAAAATCGACAAAAATACGGTCATGATTATGAGAAAACTTTTGCACCAATGACTAAAATAACTATTATGCGTACTGTTGTTATTGCTACATCAAACGAATAGTCTATTTGATAGATGAATATAAAGAGTGTATTCTTACACTGGGATTTAAAAAAAGAAATCTATATGACTCCTCCTCTGGGTATGTTCACTCACTATGCCTCAGAGATCTGTCAATTAAAGCGATCTTTCTATAGTTTAAAGTATGCACCACGAGCATAGTTTGAGAACTTACGTACTACTCTCACGAACTTCATCTTTACTTAAAGTTAATATGATTCTACTTTTTTTCTTTAACAAACTACTACTGAAATTGTTACCATCCTTATATTTGTTGATAATATTGTTATAAGTAGGTCTGACCCTATATTGATTGAGCAATTATAATATCTCAAAACTTCATTTTATATGAAAAAATTTGGTCTACTACAGTATTTTCTTGGTCTAGAAGTGCATGTTACATCTATAGGGACATTTTTGCACCAATACAAGTATACTTAAGAGGTTATCGCTTTGGCCAAGTCTCCAGTTTGAAAACCCAACGCTTATACATATAGAGGTTAATTTAATGATCCAATAGGAGAAAAGAGACTTCTTATCTAACCCAACTATATATTGTCAACTGGTGGAAAGTTTAAAAAATTTGACTACTATCAAACTAGATATTTCTTTTGTTGTCCAACAAGTCAATCAGTTTATGTATGCACCTTAACATATGCACTTAGTCGCTGATAAACATATTGTTCGTTACTTAAAAAGGCACCTTTGGTCATGGATTATTTTTTCCAACTGGGAGTTCTCTATAGTTGATTGGCTTTAGTGATGCTGATTAGGCTAGTTGTGCAAACATACGTCATTTGGTTACAGGTTGGTGCATATTTTTTAGTAAAACTCTTATTTCTTGGAAAAGTAAGAAGCAATATTGAGCGCTAAAGTCTTCCTCTGAGTTTGAGTATTAAGTTATGTCCTCCACTTGTTCAAAAATTGTATGTCTTTAGGGCTTATTAGATGAACTTGGGATTTTGCAACTTACGTCTACTCCGCTCCACAGTGATAACACCAATGCCATCCAAATTGCCACCAATCAAATCTTTCATGAGCGCATAAAATATATTAAAGTCGATTGTTACTCGTGAGGCATTGATCATCATGTGATTACTCTTCCTTATATTTCTACCACTCTTCAAATGGTAGATGTTTCACCGAGCTTTTGACACGTCACTAAAATTAATTTATGGTTGACAAATTGATACTTCTTGATCGACCAGTATCAATTTGAGGGAAAACATCAGTCAAATTTGTAGGATAATTTTAATTACATATTGTACATATTTTCCTTAATTAAGTGATTCTATTTTACTATAATTTATTATTACTGTTATAATTAGAGCTGTATATTAGAAAAGTGATAGATTAAATATTCTATTTAATGGGAAGGCATTCTCAATTGAGAGGCATTTAGACCAAATTTACAAGGGACACAACATGACACAAACTCTGTAACAAGTAATTTTTCTATAAAATAAGATACAAGTAGGACACATTAAGCAAAACTATAGTTTCTTATTGATATGGAATATATTGATAAACAATAGTATTTTACACTAAATAACTTCACAAAACTATATACCAATGCAAATGGCATTCTATACTGCATAAATATATCCCTTTTTTCCTATTTACTGAAAAATAACTACCGAGAACACTTTTTTAATCTCTGGAACTCTCAGATTTCTAGTTAGAGGGATTTTATACCACTGCAAGCGCATGCTCTCTCTCTTTTCTTCAAGTAATTGGCTTGAGAAATGACTTCAAGTAGCTAGTCCTCCCCAGCAAGAGCCTATGTTTTGGATATATTTGCTAATTAGCACAAACTAAGCCTATGTTTTGGATATATTTGCTAATTAGCACAAACTAAGTATATAAAGATCCTTTTCCATATTTAAAAAATGAAAATAAAGTTGTCCCCAGTATGTTTGTACCTGTCCCTCAGTGTGTCCCCAACATGTCTAGTCTAAATAAAAAATCTTGAACAGATCCAAGCATGTCAGTGTTGGATAAGTATTCAACACCAAAATTGTACTTTAGAGAAAGTGTCTGTGCAGCCTAATCATAAACTACAAGATCTCTCTCCTGCACTCTATTTTTCTTAACTACTGTGACCAAAAATATTTTGTCAACATTAAACAAAATATTGTCACCGGAACGTCCCCAGTGTGTCAACATTAAATAAAATATTTTGAACATGCCCAAAGTGTATAGGTGCTAGATACATGTTTGATACCATATCATACTCCAGAGGAAGAGTCTATCTTCTAGGCGTGCAAAAGTAACTTGGAAATTCAGGCTTTAAAAGATGCAAAATAGACAGAATTTATTTCCTGCTTATTTCAAAATTTCTGCTTTGTTATTCCCATCATCCGGTAATCAAAGGATGATCCATAAGAAAACTGGTAGAATTAGAATCTATGACCAGCCACCCCTAACCTACAAGGTTGGGTGGCCGAGTTAGCACCCCTCGTTGCCTTTGTACTTGAAAAAGATGTGCCGCACTACCCAGAGCGTAACCTTATATCCTCTACCCTTTTTTTGGTTGTGCCATTACTAACCGTGGGTGACTTCTGATTAGGCCACCCCTGACCTAATAAGAACGATTATCTGTGTGACCAAATAAGGACCAACTACTCCCCACAATAGGCTTTAATTTCAGTTTTTTATACATTGTAACCTTGTCACTTGGAAAGCAAGCAAAACAGATAAAAATCCTTGTCACCTGGTGGAGCCAGAAGCAAAAAGTGCTGGCTAAATCTATTGCTAAAGCAGAATAGTGACCCATGACTCTCAAAATTTGCTGCCTTTTGTTGGTCAAAAAGGTAATATAGCAGCGATATGGATCTGAAATTGTCAAGCTTGAAACCTATGATATTATTCCCCTGGACCAAAACCTCATCATCAAAAAATTACACAAAAAAAAATTGCATTCGTTTTTCAAGGACCAGACCAACAAGCTCATGTGTGCACTTAAGGTCTTAAATATCACATCTTTCACTCTATTTTATTTAAGGTGGCATACAAGACATCTACCTTGAGGGAGTCTGTTAGAAAGACAAAGTTGTCCTTTATTTTCTCAACATGAACTGCTATGCTATGTGGTCCTTAAAGCCAAAGGATTTCAAAACAAGTTGATGCAGGGAATAATGAAACCTACAACTTAACATGCTGCTGCACTCTCTTCTTCCTCTCCCTTGCTACATCTCCCTGCCTCTCCCCTGTGCTCATTTACAAATGATAACCCACAACTGTTTGGAGAGCTGAACAACAATGCATATTTCAGCAAATCCTTCAATTTAGTCCCCATTAGATTTTTAGCACACCTCCAACCACCGCTCTTTTCTCAATACCATGATGATTGAGATAATCCTTATAAATTTAGATGAACCATCCATAAACACCACCCAATATTGAATGACAAAGCAATATTATCTTAATAGATTCTAATATAAAAGCAGACTAAGAGCGGAAGGAAAAAGGGAATTTCTGTATCTAGGAAAAAAAAGCAAGACAACTCTTATCTCCACATTCATAAACATGCATTTGTCCGATATGTTGTACTGGATGTAAGAATTCAAATCTCACAAGGTATTGAGCAAAAAATAAATAAATAAGGTTTCAAATCTGCTGATACAATGAAGACAAATTGACAGCTATTCCCTTCATGATTTGCGCTACTTCTTGGAAATTTCAACTGAAATTTATTCAAAAATCCTGTCAATTCCTAATTCATCATCTCAGTGGACTGTCATACAGCAACCCTGTAAAAAGGCATCAACATCTTGCTACTGCCTCTTCCATACAGGTACAGTCATTAAATAGAACTGTTAGATGAGACTTCAGATGAAGGAATGGGGGATTCAATATAGATGATGACAATGGAGAGAGACTGAAGCAATCAATGAACCATGCATTAGCTGATTCAATTTTCTCCTTGCTCTATTGAGAACCAAGCAATCCTACCCAGTGCCTCAAATTGTTCCTAAATACCTTATCAGTGAACTGAAAATCCAGTTGTCCTGAATTCATGTTCACACACTAGCTGCAACTCATCCCCAGAAAACAAGGTCATCAGCTCACCAAAGCCTCACATCCTGCTGCCCCATCATCAATTCCATCACAACAATGGATGTCATCCTTGCAGGCATATGGTGTCACAAGATATGTGTGTATATGCGCATGTGTGCATGTGCACATTTGTGCGTGTGGCAGCTGTCATGAGGTGCTATGTTGGTTGTTCTAAATGAGATACAGAAAGGTGCCTTGTGCTTGTTATAAATGAGAATTTTTTTAAGGAAGAATCTGGCTTTGAAGTTAGAGAGCTAGTGAGAAGCCTTTGTTGGGATTTGACCAAACAACGCACAATCCAGCGTAACGAAACCAAACCGAATCCCCCCGTCATACATCAACCACCAAACTCGTAAGTATAAAAAATACAACAACATATAATGTTTTTAATATGAAAAACTTTTTTCAAATGAGGGAAAAACCATGAAACAAATTCCGAATAAATCTACTACAATAATAATACTAGTTACTATTAGAATTAAACGCTTGTTTGAACTGCGAGAAAATACGTGGTAGATGATATCAAGCACAAAATAAGCAATCACGAACAGTAAAGACACAATTTTTAAGTGGGAAACTCCCTATGAAACGAGGGAGAAAAATCACGGGACACAGAGTCCGAAATTTCCACTAGCAGCAGTTGATAGGTTACACAAACCCCAAATCACAAGAATCAATATCAACTAACTTTGGACAGCCCGTACAAGAAGTATAAAGAATAAGAGTAGAGATAAAACCCGGTAGATATACTTCACAGCAGCAAGAATCTCGTACGTGTGATTACCGAATACTGGAACTTGATTGAAAACCCAAACGGAGTCTCAATTCTTCCTCTTCTTCTTCTTCTCTCTCTTTTCTCTCTTTTTCTTCTTTGGAACGGCGCTCAAATTGATTCAAAATTGACCTAAAAACGCAAACACGTGTTTTATATAATGGCGCGCGCTCGAGCGCCTTTCAAGCGCGCGGCAGGCGCAGGCCCGCGTTCGAGCTCCTATCGAGCGCACAGCAAGTGGGCACATTCTGGAAAATCCGCTCGAGCTCTTAGCGGGCGCACAGCGAGTGGCGGCCATACTGGAAAATCTGCTCGAGCGTCTAATGAGCTCAACTTGATTTTTCTCCATACGGTGAGGATATGCACCTCCACCCGCCACATCAAATGGATATGGGCCCACACGGGAGTGACCCATAACCCAACAATTACAAATAACTTCCTCCGAAATCCTTTCACTACAATTTCCAGTGAAAAATGGTTGATTATAAGCCCCTCAACACACCTAATAACTCATAATAGAAAATACAACGAGAAACAAGAGCAACCAAACGAAATACGCCCTAATAATCCACCCTAGAACAATATATTCAACATTGACGAAAAATGGAACTCAAATCGGATTTCAACCAGATGCTAAACCCCTTTTTCTTCTCTTTTTTCTATTCTCTTTCTCTGTGTGGTGCTCCTTGTCTGAGAAACTAATTTCAAATATGCAAAAATCGCGTCAAGCACAACTCTATACCAAGAACGACGCATATGCACCTGTCAAGCACACGTCAAAGGCAATCCCACTGTGTAATCGGCATATAAACGCTTCTTGGGCGTACATCAAGTGCTGAACAATTTGGACAAGCTATACATATGCATCACTCAGGTGCTTATTAGGCCGACCTTTCTGAACAAAATACGGATGTGCACTCTTCAAGCTCCCATCATGCGCAACTCTACTAACCTTCAGCAGATGCTCACACGAACATTACACGACCTTTTAGTATCTTTTGCCGCTTGGATGACCCTCGACCGACCTTCAGTCGACCATCGCATGAGTATCGTGCGATTCTTACTTGACATCTTCAACTAAACGTGCTATGAGCGAATATCGCATGTCCTTTCAATGACTATCTATTTATTATGATACCCACAATGAAGTGACCCAAAAAATCCAACAAACTTTTCTTCACGACCTTGTGGGAGACCTTTTGCCTTTGGCAACGATCATCTTCACTTGCCTTTCGGCAACTTCCCCGCCAATAGGATCCTGGCGTCAACCTCTGCAAGTTTGAACGATTTCTTTTTTCGCTCCACAGAACATGAAGTATTTCCACTCCCCTTCGACTTCTCATCCACTGTAGAGTCACTCCCCCTCACACTCCTCTTCTTGCCACATTGACCAATACTCCTATTGGTCACCTTGGCATTACCCTTGGCAATCAAAACTTTTATCAAGTATCAGCTTGATTGCTTTCTTCCCCTTACCACAATTGAGGCGCCTTTGGTGAGTTTCCACTGACCTTTTCCAAATGTCATGCAAAAGCCCTCTTTGTCATGCTTTTGAAATCACATTCAACCGTAAATTTGGGGCATATCGCACACCCTTCAACATAAGCTTTATCCCATTGCTTGTCCCCAAGCAAACATCCCTGACACTAACAACTATTAACAAATCATCGTTACCCATCTTCAATACTCTATAGTCCCCAGGCATATAGGAGGTAATAAAGGGCTTCTTCGATGTCGCATGGTATGAAGAATCATTATTCATCACCCAACTTTTCTCCTAACTCAAAAAGCTTCGTGTCTTCCCTGCGTGGACAATCAGAAGGTCTTTGCAGGAAACGATAGAGGCCCGATCATTTTCATCATGATCCCTCGTCTCTGACGCTCGCCACCACCCTCCTTCTCATACTTCATCTTAAAGCAATCTCGCTTTATGTGGCTCTTCTTGTTACAATGAAAACACTCTATGTCTTGAAATTTGGACTGATTGTTACTCTTTTTCGACTTTCCGTCTCATTCCCTTGATCTCCCATGTCCCCAACTGCTAATGGATACCAAGATTGTCGACTCTCCCAAAACCTCAATGCTTCTCGTTTGCCTAAACTCATTCATAAATAAAGAAGCAATAACTTCATTGAGGTTGAGCGTGTCTTTCCTAAATAATAGTGTCATGACAATTTGATCATACGAGTCTGGCAAAGAAGCCAGCAACACCAACGACTTGTCTTCCTCATTGATCTTCTCATCAAGTGCTGATATTTGCGTTAAAATTTGATTAAACTCATCCAAATACTTCTTGAAACTTTTTCCTTCTGACAAACGAAGGCCATAGAACTTCTTCTTCACATATAACCTTATCATCAAGGATTTAGATTTGTACCGATTCTCAAACTTTATCTAGACCTCTATTGGATTTGACAAGCCTATGACTTCTTAAAAAGTGTTATCTGTGAGATATCACTTGATCGTACAATTAACAAGATCCCTCGTATCTTACCACTACTTTTCCTTCATATTTTCCAGCTTATCCTCCTTATTCCAAAGTGCTTTTACCGTTTCTTCCCGAGTTAAAATATTTTTCACCCTTTCTTGTCAAATAATGAAACTATTTTGCCCATTAAATTGCTCAACGTAGAATGACAACGTCGATGCCATCAAATTATGGTTTTTATAATCCAAAAAATCTACTCACTGATACCACTTGTTAGAATTCGATTAAACCACGCACAATTCGGTGCAAGGCACCAACCCGAATCCCCTCATTAAATTTCAACTATCAAACTTGTAAGCATAAGAAACACAACAATATACAATGTTTTTAATATAGAAAACCCTTTTTAAATAAGAGAAAAATTACGGAACAAATTTCGAATAAATCTATTATAATAATAGTGTCAAATACAAATAACCCCCTTCGAAATCTCTTTATTACAATTTCGAGTGAAAAATGGTTGATTGTAAACCCCTTAATACACCTGGCAACTCACAAGAGAAAATATAACGAGAAATAAGAGTAACTAATCGAAATATGTCCTAGAAATCCACTCTAGAACAACATACCCGACATTAGTAAAGAATAGAACTCAAATCGAATCTCAACAGAATATCGAACTTCTTCCTCTTCTCTTTTTTTCTCCTCTCTTTGTGCGATACTCCTTATTTGAGAAACTAATTTTGGATACCCTAAAATCGCATCAGGCACGACTTTATTAGGCGCGACCCTACTGTGTAATCGGCGCACAAGCACCCATTGGGCGTGCATCAGGCACTGAGCAATTTGAACAAACTACGCACGTATGTCCCTTAGACACGGCCTTTTCGAAAATATGCACGTGCACTCTTCAGGCGCCCATCGTGCGCAATTCTACTAACATTCGACTAATCCTCAAACGAATATCGCACGACCCTTTAGTATCTTTTACCGCTTGGATGACTCTCAACTGACCTTCAATCGACCATCGCATGAGCATCATATGACTCTTGCTTGACATTTACAACCAAGTGTGCCATGCGCGAACATCGCATATCCTTCCGATGAATATCCATTTATTGTGACTAATCCTCAAACGAATATCGCATGACCCTTCAGTATCTTTTATCGCTTGGATGACTCTCAACTGACCTTCAATCGACCATCGCACGAGCATCATGCGACTCTTGCTTGACATTTACAACCAAGCATGCCATGCGCAAACATCGCGTATCATTCTGATGACTATCCGTTTATTGTGACGCCCATAAGGGAATGAACCTAGAAAACTAACAGCCTTCACTTTCTATATGATGAAAAAAAATTGTTTTGTGAACCCAATACAACTTTGAAGATATGGAGAAGCAGGTTTTGTAGAAAAATTGAATTTCACTCTTAAATTTGTAACACATTCTTTTGCTTTTTTTTTGTTTTATAGGAAAATTCTCATAATAACTGGAGAACTTTTCTACAATGAATACCCACAAAATGTCTTCATGGAACAGTACAAATGCACATGAACAAACCAGAAGATAATATGATGAAAAGTAGACATTCAATAAAATTGTGTATTCAAGATGATAAACATACGCGCCACTGTTCTTGATCCAGTCAGGAATGGTTCCATTTAGAAAGTTGCTTGTCAGATACCTAACCACAGTAGCATATTCATTGTGGTCAAACAATACAATAGCAGAGAAAATGAACTGTAATAAGTATGGTTGATTTATTTGCATGCTGTATTTACAAATTGAGCATCCTTTTGTCAAAATCCCTATTTGTGAAACACAGACAGCATAGGAACTAAAAAACACAACCTCAGTGACATAAAAAAAGCACAGCCTCTATTTTGCAATGACAACAAATTTTAACAGAATAAATAAGAAATCATTCCAAAATGGGTTTTATCCAATAATTTTATGTTTCTTCAGCTTGCTCTTAAATATCGGAAGCACAAAAAGTCTTAGGTCATTGATCCACAAAAACGTGAGAATCATGATAGATGCAATCCAGTATTGAAAAACTTTCATCTTGAAGAAGCAAAATTTCAATTTGACATCTACAACATGACCTGTTCTCAAAAAGAAAAGAAACAGGAAAGCAAGCCTATTCATTGTGAACTCGCATATTCAGCAAGTATCCTCTAGCTAACAAGTAAGCATTCAATACTAAAGAGGGACTACAGATCACAATCTTTGTCTCCCCATTTTAACAAGTTCAAACTGCTTTTGCCAATGGGTCCTTAAGGCTGAGGTCTCGGGACCAAAAAAGAAAAGCAAAGAGTTCCAATTGCTCACATGTACTCCAAGTTTAAAGATCCCAAGTTGGGAACAGGACCTTCCAACTTATTGAAGCTAAGATCCCTGCAAATGACAGAATAGATATGATTAGGAATCACCTTTAGTGAAGTATTGACAAATATCAAATTCTATCCATGCAGTGGATAATGGCACACCTAGCCATTCCTATGGTCAGCCTCCAAGGCAGAATTAATGGATAAGAAAAACTCCACCAAAAGCAATGAATCCACATTTTTTTGTTAAATTTTACAGTCCAATGCATAAAACCCTTTTTCCCATTCAGCTTTCAACATCAATAACACTCAAACAGTAAAGATTCTCAACTCAACAATATCATGCAGATCCACAGCACCTCTTTTCTTGAATAATGGGAGTCATTTTAAGATGATAATAGATAAATTTATAGCACCAAGTTAAATTTTGTAAGAATATATGTCCAATACAAATTTTGGGGTAAGTCACTAAAATTGAGATAATGTTTCATACTGTTAAAGTTTTCCAAACTTGACATAGAAAAGTTTAAAATATATATATATATATATGTGATCATGCATGCAAAGTCATGCAAATTGAGATTTTAGCATGATATTAAATGAAATATCAAGACATTGACATTGCAGAAGCTAAACAAATTAGATCTACAGTCATCTAAGTCCCATAGACATACATATATATGAGCTTAAAGTACGAAAAGTACAGCAGCTATTAACTTATGAAGAAACTACATAATTGGCAATTTCTAATCACCAATATTTTCATAGCTAAGTGACCTTTCCATCAAGGGAATAAGTACTATGTCTGTTCTCTCACTATTATCATACACACACAGTGACACTCGGATGTTTTGTTTAGAAACACCATGAAAATAATAGCTTGTGGAATTCCCCAACTAAATTATTCGTGAAGAAAGTCAGAGGCTTGGAGAAGGGGGAGAGAGAGTAAGGGAAGGAGAGACTGACAAGGTGTTCAATTGTACCAAATCAGCTACGTTATCGGGAATAGGTCCAGAGATTTTACAGTTCCTCAGCATCCTGCCAATAGAACATTCTTTTTAGTAAATTTGTGACTCTGAAATATGTGTCATAAACAAAGCTTTTGATGCCTAAGCCATGACTTACAATTTTGTCAGTTTTTGCATTCTACTTAATGATGGAAACTCAGAGCTTTTTTCTCCATTTAAATCGCTTATCCTTCTGCACAGAAATCATGCCAAAGAAGAATTTCAGGACAAAACCACTTGGCCAATTTTCTATGGCTTGGAGAGAACATAAAAAATCCCATTAGCTACTTATGAAACCCGTAGGATGACTCACAGTTCAGTTAAAGCATCCAAAACAGATAAGCTATCTGGTATTGGCCCCTCAAGGCCACTACCCTGGATCTCCCTGTAAACAGACATTAAAATTATGAGTGGAAAATCTGTAGTGCTATGAGATAAGAAAGCAGACCGGCCTTACAGTTTTTTCAGTTTTTTCCAACTCTGAAAATAATCAGGTATTTTTCCACTGAAGTTGTTACTGCTTATCCTACTATAAATCATTCCCACAAAAGTTAGAAAAATAATGTACAATGGAACACCGACAAAAAGAAACAGGGAAAAGACAATCAACATCAAGAAACGAAGCAGGAAAGCACCCATTATATAAAAAAATTATTTAAATAAAAGTTCAAAGAAACTCCATGAAAGCAAATTGATGAATCCATACAGATACGTACAGTTCTGTTAATTCGGTAAGATTAGTAAGCTCTTTTGGCAGCTCTCCTGTAAGGTTGTTTGCACTAAGGGTCCTAGTAGCCAGGGTGAAGAGGAAGCAACATAAGCATATACCATTACCAGTCGATCATATAACAATGAGAATTCTTGGACAATACATATTGATACTATCAGAAAAGCAAAAAGACCTACAAATTACTTAGGTGGACCAGTTTTCCAAGCTCAGCAGGAACAGATCCAGAAAATAGATTGTTCTCAATGCTTCTGATATTTTTAAAACATTTTGTTAGGATACAACGAAAGGCAATGATAGGACCAGCAAAAGGGAAAATTTTGAAGATAAACATAGGCACCATGATTTGATTTAGTTTAAGAGGGAAGAGAACATACAAATATGTAAGACTCTCAAAGTTACCCAAGTATCGAGGAATGGGCCCTGATAATTTGTTGACAATCACGGACCTGAAACAACTTCCAAATTTATGACCATGAAAATTCAAGTACAAATTGCATACTATTGACATGAAATGGATGTATCATACAAATATTCCAACTTCGTAGAAGCCCATTCTAGTGGTATAGTGCCAGTGAGGTAGTTTCTTGTCAAATCACTGAAAAAAGATCAAAAAGATATCACGTTGAAAGTTCTCATTCACTGAAATATGTGTGTGGAAAACAAGAAATCATGCAGATTATTCTTACATTACTTTAATGTAGGGTAGCTTGGCTAGAGATTTTGGGAGAGAGCCAGCCAGATCCTGTCCCTTGAGAGATCTGCTTCACAGAAGCACAGTGGTTTACTAATTTAAAATCCTTGGTGGTTTTGGAAATTTCAAATGTAATACCTTCAATCAAAGATACAAGTAAGAAGGTGATACAAGGGTCTTTATGTACAAGTCAACGTGCAAGATTCCAAGAACGCAAATTAGAGAAAAAAATTAACATAGGCTTTTTGGATGTCTTTGTTGGTTTTTCCTTCTTTCTGTATCAAGTTCTTACACTAAAAATACACCCTCAAAAATGATCGACAATAGTGATTGAACCTCGTGAAATCCTTAGGGAAAGCATGATCCTCAAAGGAAATCCTACTGATGTCCTCATATACATAAGATTAGCGAATAATAGGCAGCTCAGAGGGCATCCATAGTCCATTTCCTTTATGCAAATCAAATGTAGATAACTTTTTCAAGTTTTGCTACATTAACGACATTAATGAGATGCCATCACATCTTGTCATCAATAAAATTGTCTCCATACAATTTAACAGGAAGTTCAAGAATCCCCACATATATGGTTGATAGGACAATGTGGCATCAGGAACCCTTAAGTTAGGATCTGGAGTAATATAAGACGAGATAGCAATAAAAAAAATATCAGAATACCTCACGGAGGATCCTCAGTAAATCTGATGTTCGATTAACTAGCCAATGAAGTTTTCCAGTTTCTAGACCAACTTAATTTGTTCACCACATTAAAAAAAAGGTAACCATCTGCCAACGAGTATTTACTACTAGGGTGAATAATCAATTCCCCTTTCGATTTGGTTTCATTCAATTGTGAATACGGAGGATGCCAGGGTCATTATAGTGAATCATCCTTATCTGTGCCCAACAATGCAGTTGGGTTCCAAAACCTTCTAGAAGTAGTGGTGGATGGGTTCTGCAGCAGCACAATAACAAAAGTTTAGAAAGTTTTGGAGGCCTTTCATCACTTTTCTAATCCATGAACCCATCAGATTTTGCTGGATAGAAGGATGTTTAAGAATAGAATTGTGACTTACATTACATTGACAGCAATTCAGGAAGTAGCTAGTGTTGGGTTATGGGTCACTCTCGTGTGGGCCCATACCCACTTGATGAGGCAGGTAGAGGTCCATGTCCTCACCGCATGGAGAAAGATCAAATTGAGCTTGCCAGAAGCTCGAACGGTTTCTCCAGTATGTCCGCCGCTCGCCGGGCGCTCGAGAGGAGCTCGAGCGGATTTTCCAGAATGTGCCCCGCTCGCCGTAAGCTCGAGAGGCGCTCGAGCGAATTTTCAAGAATGTGGCCCGCTCGCTGGGCGCTCGCTCAGCGCTTGAGCGGCTGCCGGTGCTCGCCGCGCGCTCGACAGCCGCTCTGACAGCCGCTCGAGCAGGCGCCGGTGATATAAAATGCGGGACTTTCATTTTTAGGGTTATGAAATCATTTTGAGCGCCGTTCCACAGAAGAGAAAAGAGAAAGAAGAAGAAGAAGAGGAAGAATTGAGCCTCCGTTTGGGTTTTCAATCAAGTTCCAGTCTTCGGTGATCCCAGGTACGAGATTCTTGTTACCGTGAAGAACATCTCCTGGGTTCCATCTCTTCTCTTATTCTTTATACTTCTTGTACGGGCTGTCCACAATTAGTTGATGTTGTTTTTCGTGATTTGGGGTTTGTGTAACCGATCAACTACTGCTAGTGAAAATTTCAGACTCTATGTCCCGTGGTTTTTCTCCCTCGTTTCATAGGGAGTTTTCCACGTAAAAATTACATCTTTCTTGTTTGTGTGTACTGTTCGTGTGTTTGACATTGTCTATCACGTATTTTATCACGGTTCAAATAAGTTTTTAAATCTAACAAGTGGTATCAGAGATATTGGTTCGTGTTGGGTATTGTGACTTGTTTGAATCGATGGAATCTTCGTCGTTAAAGAATCTGCCGTTTGGCATTGAGCAGTTCAACGGGCAGGGAAACTTCATTCTTTGGCAAGAGAGGGTGAAGAACATTCTGACGAGAGAAGGGACAGTGAAAGCGTTGAAGAAGAAAGATGAAAAGCCTGAAAAAATGACCGACGATGAATGGCAAGATAAGAGAGATCTTGCAAATTGCACTATTAAGTTGTACCTGGCGGACAACACTTCAAGAAGTTATTGGCCTAACTGATCCAGCGGAGATCTGGGAGAAGTTGGAGAGTCGTTACAAGTCCAAATCTCTGACAACCAGACTGCACGTGAAGAAGCAGTTTTATGGCTTACGGTTATCAGAAGGAGGGAGCTTTGAGAAGCACTTGGATGAATTTAACCGGATATTGACGCAGATGCCTACTCTTGATGAGAAAATCAAAGAGGAGGACAAGGCACCAGTTCTACTGGCCTCTCTGCCGGCCACCTATGATCACATCGTCACGACCTTGCTGTTCGGCAAGGATACCTTAAAGTTGGACGAGGTTATTGCCTCTCTGCTTATGAACGAGTCCAAACGGTCACAAGGGACATTATCGTCTTCTCATTCTGAGGTGCTGGTGACCGAATCCAAGGGAAGAAGTAAAAGTCGCCGCTAGAAATCAGGAGACAAAGGACGCAGCAAGTCACGATCCAGATATCAAAACCTGGAGTGCCATCACTGTGGCAAAAAGGGCCACATCAAGAAGCACTGTTTCAAATGAAAGCGTGAGAATGCTGAAGGTAGTGAGAAAAAGATTGACAAGACTCGGGAGGAAGAAAGAGCTACTGTTGTTACCAGGACTGATCTTTGGCTGGTGTGCCAAGAGGATGAGGTGGTAAATCTGGCTGATCTTGAGACAAGCTGGGTGGTGGACAGTGGTGCTTCACTTCATGTCACGTCACGGAAGGAGTTCTTCACATTATACACTCCTGGCAATTTTGGAGTGTTGAAAATGGGCAATGAAGCTATGTCCCGTATTGCTAGCTATGGTGATGTGTGTCTCACCACAAGTAATGAAACCAAGTTGCTGTTAAGGGACGTTAGACATGTCCCGGATGTTCGATTGAATCTAATCTCTGCTGGTAAACTTGATGATGAGGGTTTTTGTAGCACCTTTTGCGCAGGAGCATGGAAGTTGACTAGAGGGTCTCTAGTTGTGGCTCGGGGCAGAAAAGTTTCCAATTTGTATGTGTTGCAAGTCTCGATTACAGCGGGAGATATGCATGTTGCTAGAGGTGAGGAGCTTTCAGATTTGTGGCACCGTCGGTTGAGTCACATGGGTGAGAAGGGCCTGAACTGTCTGACGAAGAAAAAATTATCTTCGGGGTGTAAAGACAGCTCAGCTGAAAACTTGTTCTCATTGTATGGCAGGAAAGCAACGACAGATCGCATTCAACGGCAATTCATCTACAAGGAAGACTGATCTTCTTGAATTGGTCCACTCCGACATATGTGGCCCATTCAAGGTGAAGACTCTTGGAGGTGCACTCTACTTCATCACATTTATTGATGACTGTTCTCGAAAATTGTGGGTGTATCCGCTGAAATCGAAGGATCAAACTCTTATGTTCTTCAAGCATTTTTATGCTTTGGTTAAGAGGCAAACGGGGAAGAAACTGAAATGCATCCGAAGTGAAAATGGTGAGGAGTACATTGGAGCTTTTGATGAGTATTATCGATCTCATGGAATTCGTCATCAAAAGACTCCACCGAAAACACCGCAACTGAATGGGGTAGCTGAACGGATGAATGGGACTTTGATGGAGAGGGTCCGATGTGTGCTTTCGGAGGCGAAGCTCCATGGATCGTTTTGGGGGGAAGCCTTGAGGGCCGTGGCTCATGTCGTCAACTTGTCACCACGTGGTACCTTGAATGGTGAAGTTCCTGAAAAGATATGGACCGGAAAAGATGTATCCTACGATCACTTGCGCGTATTCCGATGCAAGGTCTTTGTTCACGTTCCCAAAGATGAAAGAACCAAGCTGGAGTCAAAGACCAGACAGTGCATATTTCTCGGTTACGGGGAAGATGAATTTGGGTATCGACTGTATGATCCAATTGAGAAAAAGTTGGTTCGATCTAGGGATGTCGTGTTTGTTGAGAACGAGACTATAGAGGATATCGGCAAAGAATCAGAGTTTGTCTCCAAGAATGATGACAGCCGGGTACGTGATTCAGATCTTCTGCCGACACCTGTTCGTCAGCAGAATGAAAGTCAAGGCAATGCTGAAGATGAAGAAGAACACGTGACTGCAGTGCCCGAGAGTGATGAGGATGAGGCTATTCCTCCTGACACTGCAGAGCCTATCGAGCCTATTCCACTCCGACGATCCACGAGAGATTGAAGACCCCCTACTCGTCTGTCAGTCGAGGAGTATGTGTTACTCACAGACGGAGGAGAGCCCGAATGCTTCGAGGAAGCTATGGAGGATGAACACAAGGCAGAGTGGATTGAAGCTATGCAAGAAGAGATGGCATCGCTGCATGAAAATCACACATTTGAGTTGACAAGGCTGCCAAAGGGAAGAAGAGCATTGAAGAACAAGTGGGTCTTCAGATTGAAGACAGATGAAAACAGCTCACAACCGAGGTACAAAGCGAGACTGGTTGTGAAGGGCTTCAATCAACGAAAGGGTATTGATTTTGACGAGATCTTTGCACCAGTGGTATAGATGTCTTCCATTCGAGTGGTGCTCGGGTTGGCTACTATTCTTGACTTGGAGGTAGAACAGATGAATGTGCAAACTACGTTTCTTCACGGTGACCTTGAAGAAAAAATCTACATGGAACAACCGGAGGGATTCCTTGTCAAGGGGAAGGAGAACTTGGTGTGTCATCTCAAGAAAAGTCTGTATGGCTTGAAACAAGCACCAAGGCAATGGTACAGGAAGTTTGAATCTGTCACGGTCAATCAAGGCTATCAGAAAACTACCTTGGATCATTGTGTTTTTGTTCAGACTTTCTCAGAGGATGATTTTGTTGTTCTTTTGCTCTATGTGGATGATATGCTGATTGTTGGGCGTAATACTTCTAGGATCACGGAGCTAAAGCGACAGCTTGGGAAATCCTTTGCTATGAAGGATTTGGGACCGGCGAAGCAAATTCTGGGAATTAAAATTTTTTACGACCGCAAATCAAGGAAGCTATAGATGTCACAAGAGAGCTACGTGGAGAAAGTGCTTCAACACTTCAACATGGAAAAGGAAAAATCAGTGAGCACACCGCTGGCCAATCACTTCAAGCTAAGTACTCGTCAATGTCCCTCTACTGAAGATGAAAAGGCACGCTTGAAAGGTATACCTTATTCTTCAGCCGTAGGTAGCTTAATGTATGCCATGGTATGTACGAGACCGGATATAGCTTATGCTGTGGGAGTTGTTAGTCGATTCTTGTCAAATCCCGGTAAGGAGCATTGGTCCGCGGTAAAATGGATTCTGAAGTATCTCCGAGGAACTTCCAAACAGTGTTTGTACTTTGAAAGCAATGAGCCCCTGCTGGTTGGATATACTGATACAGATATGGCGGGTGATGTCGACTCACGGAAGTCTACTTCGAGATATTTAGTTATGTTTGCAGGAGAAGCTGTTTCCTGGCAATCGAGATTGCAGAGATGTGTTGCTCTCTCCACTACTGAAGCGAAATTCATTGCTATTACGGAGGCAAGCAAGGAGATGCTATGGATGAAGAAATTCATTCGGGAACTTGGTCTCAGGCAGAAACGGTATGTGTTGTTTTGTGACAGTCAAAGTGCAATCCATCTTAGCAAGAACTCATCTTTTCACGCCAAATCAAAGCACATTGATGTGAGGTATCAATGGGTGCGGAATGTTATTGACACGAGTTCGTTGGTGTTGGAAAAGATCGGGACCGAGGAGAATGGATCAGATATGATGACCAAGACATTACAAAAGGGGAAGCTTGCAACTTGCTGTGCTATCACCGGGATGACGGTGTATGGCCCCACACAGTCGTGAGAGGAAGTTTGTTGGGTTATGGGTCACTCTTGTGTGGGCCCATACCCACTTGATGAGGCGGGTGGAGGTCCATATCCTCACCGCATGGAGAAAGATCAAATTGAGCTCGCCAGAAGCTCGAACGGTTTTTCCAGTATATCCGCCGCTCGATGGGCCTTCGAGAGGAGCTCGAGCGAATTTTCCAGAATGTGCCCCGCTGGCCGTAAGCTCGAGAGGCGCTCGATCGGATTTTTCAAAATATGGCCCGCTTGCTGGGCGCTCGAGCAGGCGCCGGTGATATAAAACGTGGGACTTTCGCTTTTAGGGTTATAAAATCATTTTGAGCGCCGTTCCAGAGAAGAGAAAAGAGAGAAAAGAGAGAGAAGAAGAAGAAGAGGAAGAATTGAGCCTCCGTTCGGGTTTTCAATCAAGTTCCAGTCTTCGGTGATCCCACGTACTAGATTCTTGCTGCCGTGAAGAACGTCTCCCGGGTTCCATCTCTTCTCTTATTCTTTATACTTCTTGTACGGGCTGTCCACAATTAGTTAATGTTGTTTTTCGTGATTTTGGGTTTGTGTAACCGATCAACTGCTGCTAGTGGAAATTTCGGACTCTGTGTCCCGTGGTTTCTCTCCCTCGTTTCATAGGGAGTTTTCCACGTAAAAATTGCGTCTTTCTTATTTGTGTGTGCTGTTCGTGTGCTTGACATCGTCTATCACGTATTTTATCGCGGTTCAAATAAGCTTTTAAATCTAACAGCTAGTGCTTCATGTTGAATATGATGGCCAAAATCATATTTGGTGCCAAATTTCAAGCAGAGTGGATCATAAAGAAGCAGTGTGTTATATTTTCAAAGGCTTATGGAATCACTATAGCAGGGTGTCATTAATTTGGATGGTCTTATCTGTTACTTCAGTTTATAGTGCTACTTGCAAACTCAGTTACTTCAGGTCTTATGTAAGAACACTCGACATTCAAATCAATTGATAGTCCCTGACGAGGAAAAAGTCTAGTCAAACAGCTCGATACAATATCCATATCACTATGTCCGGAGCCCAAGTAACACAGATGTAGAGACTCTCATATGGTAGTACCTTGGACAAATCGCCAGAAATCAAATGCACCTATAAAGGCTTTATTTTTTGCCTGGGAAGCTCTGTAAGGGAGAAACCTTACACTTGATAATCCAGCAAAAGGGTTTGTTTTTTACAAAAGGATGATTTTTTTTTTTTTTGGGGGGAATCTCCGGATCATTTTATTCTGCTTTGTCAAGCTACAAGAAAGTCATAAAACTACTGCTTCTGGTTTTACTGGAACGCCTTGGGTCCTAGCCGCTAGTGTGAAGAATAAGCACTTGCATAGAAATTGTCCTTCTAGAGAAAAACAGAAGAAACTTCAGTATTTTAATCCATTTGACTATCATTTGGTGCATGGTCAAAAATAGATGGTGGCACTTTAATAAAGCATCACTTTGACTAAATTTCAGTTGGGCTGCTAAATTTCTTATTATTTGGGACACAGGCTGTTTTCCTACTACTTAAGTAGAGCCATTATGATATTATAGTTCCTTATCATGATAAACAGAATTGTTTAGTTCGCTCTTTTTTATTTTGGCTGGTTGTTGTGTGATCTTCTTGCACACTTCTTCATAAAATATGAGTTGTGTCCCCTAGGCACCCATTTCTTATATACTCTCCACTTACTGATCAAAGAAAAAGATACTCATCTCAGTTAGCAATGAAACTAAAACAACTGCCACGTCCACTCCTTAGTGATTTTTGAAAACTTCATTTCTAAAACCATTGTTTCAGTTTTAAAAGTTGTGGTGTTCTATCAATATTTAATATCCTAGTCTCAGAAAGACTTGGTTCTTCATGCAATTCATCAAGTCAAGTGGGGGAGAACGTCATGGCTTGTTGACACTGAATTGAAGATAAGAGAGAGAGAGAGAGTACAACTATGGCAGGTTTAAAATCAATACTTCCTTCCAAAAGTGCTAAAAAAGAGAGTTGCCTTAACTGAGAAGCTGAGAACTGTTTCCGTTAAAGTTTAGATTTGTAAAAATGACGCAGGTTCAGTTAAGAAATATCTTTCATCTACAGATCTCAGGCAATCTAAGTTATGCTAAATGACTAACCTTATGTAAGCCACAAAAGTCACCTCCATTTACAGCAAGTTGGCATGCAAACATGAGGATAATATAGCATTTCCTACTGTAAATATCAGCTAGATTTGTGCACAACATAATAGATTCCATGTCGAAGTGAAGGAGACTTACATATTAGACACATGGCATACAACTCCAGAGCAAATGCATGTTATTTGGTTGACGTAATATGGTTTTTGTATCATACGTTGTGTATACCAACTCGAATGATTGCTGCAAGGATCTACTGAGAAGTCCCAGTCATGTTTTCCCAACTCTTTAGCAATACTACGAAGAGTATTCACTGCATTTATAGTTTATAGTGATAACAGATGAATATGTGTTATATAGAAGGTGGAATAATCTATCAAAGTCAATGATAAAACAGAACAAATATTGTGACCATTAATTAAGCTCAAATATTGTGACCATTAGAAGGTTGTTTAATTGTAATGGGAACAAAAGAATGGGACTCCTATAGATGTCTTAATTGATACTTGACTAATTTATCTTGCCAGTGGTCATATTATCTTAGGAAACCAAACACTCAAATAGGTGGACTTGAATGACTTCAGAAACATAATATTTGGCACTTGGAAAGTCAAGGTAAGAATGCAAATGGAGTTCAGTTCATACGCTCATAAGTATTTGGTGGGGAAACCGCTATCTATTGATGAAAATTTGAAAATCAAACCTCTACTATTCTCTCATCATCTTATCTATGCAGGTGGTCAGTCTTAAAATAAGGGAGTTGGAAAGAACAAGACAAAGAACAAAGGAGAATATCAAACCACCATGACTAACCATCAACCCCTCTATTCCTTTTAATGCACTTTTTCCTCTAATTTTCATATCTCCAACCCTTGAGGGTGAGATTTGGCATGGCTATAAAATTGCTTCATTTTGACATAAAGACCATAAATCCAAATGTTAAATACGACTCTCTGTTATACAAGGGTAGGGTGCATACATTTTACTCTCCACGTGCACAACGTAGGAGCCTTACAGACCGAGTTCTTTTTTCACTATCGCTCCTTTCAATCCCATGCACCAGACGTCGCAGCTTTCTCAAGCAAAGTATCGCATTAAACTTTTTCTTAAACACCCAAAATCACTCACACATTGTTAAAGAGAGCAAAACAATTATTAATTGACAAAAACAAGGAATTTTTCCAGCAGCAGACACGGAAATGAGGAGCTGATGATACGTGCTCCATAGCCGTGCGCTGATGATCGACGACAAAGTGTGAGGGCAGGGGAGTTCTGGCAGAGGAGAAGAGGAAGAATACAGAGAGAAGAGAGTGCGCGAGGGAAATTAGGGAAAGAAAAGGAGGGGAAGGGAACCGAGAGAGAGAGTGTGAGAGAGTAGAAATTGGGAAATATCTTTCTTCCTTCCTCAAGCATGAACAATGATGGGTAAATATACCTGTGGCCAACAACAACCCTCAGTTCCATGTGCAACTAATAACAGAAGAAAATAATAGAAGAATATAATCGGTAACAATCAAGTAGAGAAATCCATAGCAGAATTAACAAAATAGAATTCTCTAATTTTAGGAAGTTGGCAGTTGTCGATGTTATATTGACGAGTTTGTATCATTACTGTCTCCATCAAAATAACATTGTCCTCAAGGTTAAACAAGGAGAAAGCTTGATGAAATATTGCCACTGTTAAGCTGCCGATTAACCTGGTCCTCCTCCTACTGGTTCTTCTTGCAAACGGGGCAGCAGTTTCCCCTTTTGGTTTCTCACACCCAATTCTGCTACAAATTAAGGGCTCGCACACCTGCCCTTAGTCACCTCTTGTTGCCAGCAGGAACGGTATGTTGCCGTCTCCATCAGGAATGTAGGCGTCAAAATCCTTATTCTTTAACAACTTTACTGTTTCCAAGTTTCCTGGTCGTGTTGCACCATACAGGGCACAGAGTTCTCCGGTATTGCTGTTGTAGCCTAATGTTCTTCCTACGCCTTGAGATAGAACCTGCTGCTTCTCTGGTTCTAGGCAATTCTCATCCTTTTCATGAGAGCAACATGGACGTGAGTATTCCATTATGCTAGCCCCAGCTCTTTCGACCATTCGGAATTCCTGATGCTCTCCAAGAAAGCCGAGAGGAGTCTCTTTGTTGTAGTAAAGCTTCTAGAGGAAGAGGAATGCAAAGAGGAATCAACAGGCCGTTCAATAGCTCGTAGTTGTCTAACCCTGTTGAAAAGTGCATCAATATCGTCATCTTTTGAAGGGTCTTGCACCAGCATTCTACTGCATAAAAAGCCTTGACTGGGTCATTGATAAGGATCCTCCGCATATCCTTGGCCACTGTAGTCAATGTATCAGTATGCATTGGCAATGTGATCAACACAAGTGGGATTAGCAGCGGTTGTCTTGACTTGATGAAGGGACTCCATGATAGATGTTGCTCTGCTAATGGTTTGCAAAAACTGGAGAGTAGTGATAGCTATGGAACCAGCTTTGCAGGATTGTACTGTTGCCAGGACACTGCTAATGGAGGCCAGTTTTGGAGAGCAAATCAGGACTAGGCATAGTAACTTATCTACAAATGCTGCAAAAGAAGTGCTACAGTAGTCTAGCTCCTGCTGATGTTTCTCAAGGATGCCAACGCAGCAATTGTTAAATTGCAACTGTAAGGTCCCAGGTGAGGGAGACTCTCGAGGAGCAGTAGTTCCACAAATAGCCAACATATAGTTAGTAGGATCTAATTAAAAAAGTTCCGTCAAATGCTGAAGCACCGTAATATTGAAAAGATTCACAGTCATCATACCTGTGTTGACTCCATATTCCTTGGCAGCCTGCCTTTCAGGAAGGTCCGCCATGAAAGCTGGCCGACTGAAATCCAACTTTAGACTCATACCAATAGGAGCAACAATCATGTACAATGCATCCAAGGTCTGCCAACCAAATTTGTCCCTCAATAGGGGAATAGATTTCCTTTCAGGGAGCCAAAGTGATGTAGGGAGGATGGTGAAAGTAGAGAGAAGAAGAATAGATGGGTAAAGATAAGAAATTAGACTAGAGGGGTAGAAACAAGAAATGGATCAAACCAAAAGGGAGAGAAAAAGGAAAGCACAATTACTCAATTATAATCAATTTCTCAAATACTCATTCATTAATCAATCATCAATTGTCCTTCAAACAATAGCCCTAGGGATTCTTATATAGAGAATCCAACGTGAAAGAAAATTGAAAATAAAATCATAATCAAATAATTGAAAAAGTGAAAAAGGAAATCAAATAAAATCAAATAAATGAAAATAAAATCACAACTAATTTGGAAGGCAAATAAAAGTGAATATTTGTCTTGGATGTCCGCATCAATTCTCCCCGGGTGGGAGGAACTCGACCCCGGCGAGTTAAACGTCAGTAATCAACTTTCCAACCACAAGCTGAGTGGCTGGGCAACCCGTCAGCGACGGTGATAGACTCGAGTAAGAGGGGGCCGAAAGCTGACAGAGCGATCGAGATCTCCGGAAGGAAGGTGACTAGGGCCTGAAGAAGTGCAATCCTACTGGCTCTAATAGAACTCCAAGAGGTCTGTATCGAGCTGCTGTAGTGTCTCGCGAGAAATCCAAGCATTCTCAGACTCTGGTCGACCAACCCAACGGACAAGGAAGCGATGAATAGTTTCCTCCCAAGTAAATATCACATGTTCATCTAAAATAGTATCAATTTTATCATGGTGTACCGAGAGGGAGGGAGGGAAGTGGCGCAGGGGAGGACAAAAGGTCAATAGGGGGTGCACACGGGGGGTGGCAAAGGGATCCCCAGGTGGAAAAAAGTTGCCTTTATACGTAATGAGATCTTCCATATTGAAAATATGATGAAAACCAAAATGAGATGGAGTGTCAAGAACATATACATTTGATCCAATCCGCTGTAAAATTTTAAAGGGACTAGCACTACGAGCCTGCAGTTTAGAGACATGCCCAGGTAGGCGCTGTTCTGGTCTGATACGAATCATAACATAATCTCCTATATTAAATTCAACGTGTCCTTTATGAGAATCAGCGTGCAGTGTGTATGTGGCATTGCTTGCTTCTAATTGCTTATTGATCTCGATATGTAAATCGTGAAGATGTTGTGCAAAAGTTTCGACAGTCATAGACACACTAACATGTGAAGATATCGGGATAAGGTCCAATGATTTTCGGGGTTTGTAACCTTGCACAGCTTCAAATGGACTCATACCAAGGGATCTATTGAAAGAACTATTATATGCAAGTTGGGCCGTTGGTAGGATCAAGTCTCAATTCCTAAGATGCTCCTGGACCAAGCACCGTATTAGGTTACCTAAACTCCGATTGACGACTTCAATCTGACCATCTATTTGAGGGTGGTATGCAGTGAAAATTTTAATTTGGTACCGACCATGTGCCACAGGGTCCGCCAAAAATGGCTGGTAAAACGGACATCCCGATCAGAAACAATGATCTTAGGAAGACCATACAGCTTGACAATCTCAGTGAAATAAAGGCGAGCAACGCAAGAAGTATCAACAGTCTTACTACAAGGAATGAAGTGGGCCATTTTAGAAAAACGATCCACAACGACAAATATGGAATCATTTTTCTGAGGGGTACAGGAAAGCCCTAACACAAAATCCATGCTAACATCCTGCCAAGGACCATTAGGTATAGGTAGAGGAGTGTAGAGGCCAGTGTTTTGCTTTGGGTGTTTGGCGAGTTGGCATATTCGACAAGTACTGACGATTCTAGCCGCGTCTTTCTTCAAATTAGGCCAATAAAATTGTCGCTCAACCTCCTCAATGGTCTTATCACGTCCAAAATGGCCAGATAAACCTCCCGCATGAACTTCCCACACTATGAAATCGCGGACAGATGTTTTCGGGATGCAAAGTTTATTAACTCGGAATAAGTACCCATCCTGAAGACGAAATCCGTCCGTGGTGTCCAATTGCCCACACTGTAAAGCGAGGAAGATTTTGCTAAAATCAGGGCAGGACTCATATTCTTCCTTAAGCTTTTCAAAGCCAACAATTTTAACTTGAACAGCAGACAGGAGGGTCAAACGACGGCTCAAGGCATCAGCCACTTGATTCTCAACGCCTTTCTTGTGCTTCAGGACAAAAGAATATGCTTGTAAATACTCGATCCACCGACCGTGCCTATAATTTAATTTCTTCTGAGAGTTGAGGAATCGAAAAGCTTCATGATCGGAATAGAGGACAAATTCTTGAGGGAGCAAGTAACGGCGCCAGTAGCGTAGAGCTTGTACGACGGCATACAACTCCTTATCATAAGTAGAATATCGTCGCTTGACATCATTCAACTTTTTGCTAAAGTAGGCAATTGGGCGGCGTTCCTGACTAAGAACTCCTCCTATTCCTACACCTGACGTATCACACTCTACTTCAAATACCTTGGAAAAATCAAGAAATCGCATGACAGGAGCCGTTGTCATCCTGTCTTTGATGAGTTTGAAAGCTTTGGCAGCATTAGAAGACCAAATGAAGTCACCCTTCTTCATGCACTCAGTGAGGGGTGTCATGATTGTGCTAAAACCCTTGATGAACCGGTGATAGAATGTGACCAAGCCGTGAAAACTTCGAACTTCATGGATGGATTTGGGTTCCGACCAATTTATGATTGCTTGGATCTTTGCAGGGTCGGCAGAAACCTCGTCAGAAGAAACAATAAAGCCCAAGAAAGCCACTTTGTCTGAGAATAAGGAACATTTCTTAATGTTAGCAAATAAACTTTCTTTTCTCAGAATAAGGCAGACCTGTGTGAGGTGTTCTACATATTGCTCCTTGGTCTTACTATAAATGAGGATATCATCAAAATAAACTACTAGAAACCTTCCCATAAAAGGCCGTAAAGTCTGGATCATGACTCTCATGAAAGTGCTTGGTGCGTTAGAGAGCCCAAAAGGAATGACCAACCATTCATAGAGGCCATCCTTTGTTTTGAAAGCTATTTTCCACTCATCCCCTGAACGAATTCTGATTTGATGGTAACCACTCTTTAAATCAATTTTGGAAAAGATTGTAGTACTAACCATCATATCTAACATGTCATCAAGTCTAGGAATGAGAAAACGATATTTTACGGTGATTTTATTTATTGCTCTACTATCAAAACACATCTTCCAAAACCCATCCTTCTTAGGTGTTAAGAGAGCAGGTACTGCATAAGGACTCATACTGTCTTGAACGATTCCCTTGCGAAGGAGTTCGTCTACTTGTCGCTGGAGTTCAGCATGTTCAGTAGGATTCATCCTATAATGAGGGAGGTTTGGGAGTGACACACCTGGAGTAAAATCAATGGCATGTTGAATTTCGCGTAAAGGTGGTAAGTGATTGGGTAGGTCATCAGGGAAAACATCTTGAAAGTTTTGGAGAATTTGACGGGCCTCATTAGAAATTGGTGTGGAAGAGTTTGGAAAGGTCTCAAGGATGATAACGGCGAACACAATTGACTCGCTGACAGCGGCCCGTTCAAATGCGGTGGGGCTAATAATATGTAATCCTTTGGCCACTACCACGGTCCGTTCTTTGTTGGGAGCCGTCGGTTTTGGAGGTAGGGGATAGAGGCGAATCCTCTTCCCCTTGTGAACAAAAGAGCAGGAATTGGAACGGCCTTGGATTGTCACATCCAAGTCGTAGAGCCAAGGGCGCCCAAGAATGACATGACCCACGTCCATTGGAATAACATCATACCAAATATAATTGTTGTACCCTAAAAATTGAATCGGTACAATACAACGTTCTTTAACAAATATAGAAGACGTGTCAATCTAAGAAACGCTGTAAGGACTAGGGTATGGGACTGCCTTTAATCCCAAACGAGAAATAGTGTTAGTAGAGACCGCATTGATGCAACTACTGCTATCCACATTACCTTGCAAGCTTTCTCGTTCACTTTGATGTAAGTGTGAAAAATAGCGTGACGACGCCAATCATCAGCTTCGTTGGATTGTGTCAATATGCATCGCACAACGCCTAAAAATGGTTTACCGAGGGAGAAAGAACCGGAGTCTAAATGAGAGGAAGTAGGTCGAATGCAACTCACAAATGTGTTAAGGTCATCATCATGCAAGTCATCAAACTTCTCTAATTTGGGTTCATAGACTTGTTCTTCAAGGAGTTCCTCGTGTATTTCATTTTGTCCGTCAATGAATAAAGTTTTACTTTGACATTTGGAAGAAATATGCCCAAAACCTTTACAGTTGAAACACTGTAATTGAGAATTTCTTTTCGGGGCTTCAACATCCTTTCCTCGAGGTTCCCTTGTAGGGGCGACGGTGGAGGGAGGGGTTCCTAAGACAGACTTAGAATTGATGGCAGGAGTGTGTGATGTGGATTGACGATACGGCATCCTGGTAACTAACTCAAAGTCGCGGACCAAATTATACGCATGGTCCAAAGTCGTAACTCCATGAAGGACAAGTTCTCTCTTAATATCCTCGTGTAACCCTTGTCGGAACCTACTCAACGTCATGGCTTCGTCATCAATGATGTGACATCTCATTTGAAAATCATCAAATTGAGTCATATATTCAGTTACGAACCGATTACCTTGCCGCAGGGAATTCCACTAGTCGAGTAAGTGGCTACTGTAGGAGTGGGGTAATTACTTCTCGTGAAGGCGTCGCTTCATTTCAGCCCAACTTCGAACAGGGGCAGTTTGATGCCAAATCAGGAGGTACTCCACACTTTTTCAATATAATTGGGCGTTGTCGGTCAACTTAAGACTGGTAAATTGAACTCTCCTTTCTTCTGACACGCCATACCATTCAAAGAAATGATCCATATCTCGAACCCATTGAGTGAAAACTTGATGGTCCAAGCAGCCATCAAAAGTAGGGGCATCCAATTTGATATTTTCGAAGAGGAGGTCATCCGGATCCCGCTCTTGATCATAGTATCGAGGCTTGCGATCGTGTCTACTAGGGGTTCATCTGTTTTGCCTTCATCGGTGAGCTTTGTTATGTGATGCATCAAAGTTTTCAGCATCTGATTAGTGAGGCCCTAGTTTTAAAGTGGCAACCCGATTTGCAAGATCCAAATTTGTCTGATGAGTGGTGGCCAAGTCAGTTTAAATGACAATCATGTGATTTTGTAATTGTTGTTGATTGGAAGCTAATTTGGCTAATTATTGACTCAATATTTCAAATTGGTTAGAATCCATACTTAGATCAAGGGTATTATGAAAAATAATTCGACCACTTCGCAAATACATACAACACCAAACGGAGTTTAGCGCAATAAACAATTGAGGCAATTCAATTTTTTTTTTTTGTGAGATTTGTATGGTTCCGATGAGGCAAACTAGTGTTGCTAATCTATTAAAATTATAAAGCGATAATCAATTGCGAGAGGGTGTGTCAAATGGTAGTGAGAGGGCGTGAATGATTTTTTTTTTTTATTGTTTTCAATAAAATGGCACACGTAGATAAAACTAAATACTATTAAAGATAAACAAAATATACTACTCAAAAGAAGATGGTACAAACACACTTGGACACGATTTGACCAGCTTGTTGAAATTGCCTTGAAGATGATCCGACCCACTTATTTGAGATTAGACGAAAATCTGCTATTGTTTGGTTTTCTTTTTCCTCTTTTTTTTCTCTAATACTCATTCATTAATCAATCATCAATTGTCATTCAAACAATAGCCCTAGGGATTCTTATATAGAGAATCCAATGTGAAAGAAAATTAAAAACAAAATCATAATCAAATAATGGAAAAAGTGAAAAAGAAAATCAAATAAATAAAAATAAATGAAAATAAAAGCATAACTAATTTGAAAGGCAAATAAAAGTAAATATTTGTCTTGGATGTCCGCATCACAAAGTATGCTAACGTGGACTCTAATTTTCCTATATATTTTTTTTCATCGAGTTGTAAGATTTGTCAGAAACATAAACGTAAGCTGTTACTCTGGAAAACGAAGATATAGTTTGAGTAGAGTCACTCTCCTTCAGCATAACCACCACATTTGATGACCTAGTAACCAAATAGCGACCCAACTCCAATATAAGATTATCCAAGGCTTAGCATGCCTCATGCAGGAGAATTGGATAATCGAACTTAGGGAAAGCATGCAGAAGAAAAGCATGCGGATCCTGAAGTATTACTAGCTCAAGCATCTCTACTCCCACAACGAACATAAGAGCAAGATTGTTCACATGTGACTCTTCACCAGCCACGTCTACAGCAATAAACTCAAGACCCGAGTCGTTGAAGACATTGCCAAAAAAACAATGTATGACAGATTTTATGAAGATTCTCACAGGATGAGAACTGTGGCAGTATTCATCAATTTCCATCGATTTATTCAGGCTGATATTGGTACACATAATAGCCTAAAATTCTGAAAATCTACCCGTGGACAGTTCAATTGTTAGAAGATAAATACTCACAAATTTGTTCAGTTCTTGGACTGAAGCAAGGGCGCAATGGTTTCCCAACTCTTCCTCTGAAGCCTCTAGAGCAATATGGACGACAGAGTTGGCTTCCACTTTTTCCTCCACCCTGTCTGCCACGCTGGAAGAGTCTGGTATCGTTACCGGCTTCAACAATAAGAGCTCATGGCTCGGTGGTCTCACCAAGGAGTGTTCTGACTGCTTGGTCAACGGTCGGTAGTGAAAATCTGAACATCCATCACCATCAGTTCTATTAATTGGAGTTGGATAGGAAGTAATGATTTGGATATTGGGTAAGGCCTGTGGTAGTAAGGGCCGGATCTGAGCAGTTTGGGGTAAATGTTCGGAGGTGAGAGCCATCAACAATGAGGGAGCTGGCAAAACAGGGAAGATTGGGGATGGAAAAATCTGTCGTTCGATTTGATTTAGGGGTTGAAGGGTTTCAGTGAGGGCATTCTGGGCTGGTGCCATGGTGGAGGCAGAACTGGTAATGGCAGTGTGCAAAAATTTTTTAGAAGTGGAAGCAGAAATGGCGATTTGAGGGTCACCATTCAGCTCAGCAATCGGCTCACCCTCGAACTCAGCAATCAGCTCACCCTCCAACTTAGCAACCGGCTCTCCATCGAGCTTAGCGACCGGCCAGTCTGCATGGCAACCATCCAACTCAGCAACCAGCCAGGCAGCACGGCAACCATCCAGCTCAGCAACCAGCTCTCCCTCCAACTCAACAACCGGCCAGGCTGCGCGGGAACCATCCAGCTCAGCAACTGGCTCTCCCTCCAGCTCAGCAACCAGCCAGGCTACGCGACAACCATCTAGCTCAGCAACCGGCCAGGCTGCGCGGCAACCATCCAGCTCAGCAACCGGATCTCCATCCAACTCAACAACCGGCAAGTCTGCATGACCACCATCCAGCTCAGCAACTGGCTCTCCCTCCAGCTTAGCAACCGACTAGTCTGCGCTACAACCATCCAGCTCAGCAACCGGCTAGGCTACGCGGCAACCATCCAGCTCAGCAACCGAATCTCCATCCAGCTTAGCAACCAGCCAGTTTGATGCGTATTGCAGTACGGTCGTCTGCAACTCGTGGGACTCCTTCGACATTAAAGGTAAGCTAGGTCTTCGTTCAATGTTGTGGAGCGATTGGCTGAGCTCAGTGATGGACAACTGGATTTGCACTGTAGTGGAAACCGCGGTGGACATGGTGGCGCCAAATCTGTCGGTAGCCCGTCGGAGGTCCTTCATCGCGTTGGCAAGCTTGGCGATGGTAGCTTCGAGTGCGTCAAGTGCTCGTTCTTTGATCTCCTCTGCATTTGTCTCAATGAGAGCACCAATTGATACGTGCTCCATAGCCGCGCACCGAGGATTGACGACGAAGTGTGAGGGCAGGGGAGTTCTAGTAGAGGAGAAGGGGAAGAATACAGAGAGAAGAGAGCGCACGAGGGAAATTAGGGAAAGAGAAGAAGGGAAAGGAAACCGAGAGAGAGTAGAAATTGGGAAATATCTTTCTTCCTTCCTCAAGCATGAACAATGATGGGTCAATATGCCCGTGGCCAATAACAACCCTCACTTCCATGTACAACTAATAACAGAAGAAAAAAATAGAAGAATGTAATTGGCAACAATCAAGCAGAGAAATCCATAACAGAATTAACAAAATATAATTCTCTAATTTTAGAAAGTTGACAGTTGTTAGTATTATATTGACGAGTTTGTATCAGCTGGCCTCGCCAACACGTTACTGTTTTGTTGGAATTATCGTACCCTCCAACTATTGGCTCCTTATCATTTTTCTACTTTATTGGCGGCATTAGTAGTCTGTCGAAGCTTGGGCTACACAACATGGACATGGTAGTCCTCCCCCAATCTCCCCACAACCTCAACACAGTGATATTCGCTTTAAGCCTCTTCGTACGACAGCTAGGGACTTCAGCAACAAAACTAAAAGGCTTCCAGCACGTTTTGGTAACTCTTAAGCTAGGCATTTAATCAATCACCTCATGAGCACCAAGCTAAAGGTAAAATTATCGACACGAACCGATCAACTACTCAAAAGAACGAGACTAATACAGAACAAAAAGCTGACCTCCATGTCCCCTCCACGCTAAACACGCACAGAGTTACAGAGCTTTACCTTCGCTGGCAGCAAGACGTTGCCCTTGCATCTCACAGCCGCATGTGCCAAACCGTGCAATCAGCACCAAGACGAGAAGTGTAAGCATGGCCATTCTTGTGTCGCTGCTTAATTTAGCCATTCCTCCTCTCCTGCTCTGAGCTTTGCTGGCTGGCTGCTTCTATTTGGAGGAGAATAATTTGTCCGAGTTGGTGAGTTCGGAACTCGCCAAGTCAAGCAGTAATGAATTGATAAGGATGTATTAGTTTGTGGTATTAATTTTTGACTCCGTACACCGGGCCCACATGTTATTCACAATGTATAAATAATTATTGTATATTTTAATAACT
>JAODPA010113044.1:0-19245 GCA_025585075.1 Nepenthes mirabilis
ATATAATTTTGTACAAATTTATTTTCACATAATTTTATATTGTTTTATCTTATCATAGTTTTATGCATAATAGGCAGGCAACGGACGCCAGCATCGTCAATATTCCACAGAGGGATGTCGATGCTGTGGGAGAAGAGCGAGACGTGGAGGTGGATCGTCAGGAAAACAAGAGACTCGAAGCCCTTTTTCCTAGCGTTCGCAACCATCTGCGGCGTGATCCCTGGTGTCATTGGCTATGCCGTTATGCAACTTACGAACTCCCGAAATGAGCAGCTCGAAGCCCAAATTCGCAAAAACGCTCGTCCCGAGTCGTTGGTAGGTTTTTCAATGCATCTATTAGTTTCTCTGATTTGATTTTTTGGTTGTAAATCTTACAGTTTTTCAAAAAACGAAAAAAAGTGGGAAATAGTTTAATATAACTCCTGCCACCTAACCAGAAGGCACTGCTAGATCTAGTGGACTGAAGTCATATTTGAGGGTCGTTTTTTATGATATTCAGATTTGCACTTTCATGTTGTAGTTTCGTTTGCTTCTTTTTTTTCTGGTATTGTAAATTGTTTCTTGAATTCATGTCGATGCCCTTTATTTGTTCGCAATGCAAGCAACTCAGAATGGGTGTTTAAATAGGGATATGGTTTTTAGGAATGATTTTGTTCTCTTATTGGACGGCTATTCCTGCGTCATTTGGGAGAGGGTTGATCATATACTGTAATTTCAGTTAAATAGCCATAATTGCAGTCCAATTTTACCGATAAATTTGCCCATATTCAAATTACTTACACTGAGTAATCACCATTCAACTTGAAAAATAGTTTTAAATAGATAAAGTACTGTTATTTTTTAGTAGTATTTCCAAAATAAGCTTAGTCAGGATATAGGTGTATGGTCTTGCCAATAATTAAGTTGCTTTTTGATGGACAGTTATAAGAACATAACTTCTGAGAAGTCTGTTTGAGAAGAGCATCTGTAAATTAAAAAGAAGTGACGAGGGAGATGAAAAGGAAGAAGACTAAATGGTGAAACTTCCTCAATCATGGTTGGAAGCATAGTCATATATATATATATATATATATATANGTGACGAGGGAGATGAAAAGGAAGAAGACTAAATGGTGAAACTTCCTCAATCATGGTTGGAAGCATAGTCATATATATATATATATATATATATATAAAGAGAGAGAGAGAGAGAGAGAGACTTATTTAGAATAAAGAAATAGTACAATGACTAAAATACCCTTTCATAAGCATATACCATTCTAACACTTCTCAAGTTGAGCATAGATCTTGATTTACCCAAATTTTGATAAAGACTTAGTGAAAATGTCAGCTGATTGTTGAAATTTCTCATCAACAAAGTATTCTCTATGCTTTGTGTTTTAATAAGATAAAGGATGTGACACAATGTCAATTGTTACATGATTATTGCTTCACAACTAAGATGGTCCAAAATCCCTATATACAAGTAACTATCAACTGTTGTAGCCACACTACATCATAGGTGATATATTTGAACCCACGATATTGGTCGAGTCACAATAAGATAATTAAGCTTTTCAATCAATAGTCTATATTACTTTGGCTCAACAAAAAAATTCCCATCATCTAGAGGATTTCTTTCTTGGAACTATGGGTGCACCATGTAGTTTTGCATCCAACATGCCATTATCTTGAATCAATTCTAGGGTATACTTTCTTAGTGAGAGAAAGATGTCACGATGATACCATGCAACTTCAATATCAAGGAAATACCACAAGCTCTTGATGTCCTTGATTTGAAGTTGGCTATGATGAAACATTTCAAAGTTCAATTGTTGATACTGTCACTATCATTAATCACAATATCATCATATATACAACAAGAATAATGTGGCCAACACTAGTATGGGGATAGAATAAAGGTGATTACTATCACTTTGAGTGAGAACAAATTCGAGAACAACCTTATTCTATCTTCCAAACCAAGCCCCATATAATGAAATTTTCAACATAAAAACATAGACTCTCATAGAACAACAAACTTTTACGGCTGCTCAAAATAATTTTCTTCATGAAGATCACTATGTAAGAAAGTGTTCCTAACATCTAATTGATGTAGCAACCAATGATAAGTAGCATCCAAAGACTAAAAATCCAAAAGGAGGTTATTTTGGAGACTGGAAAGAGTGTTGTAGTTCACCTCATATGTTTTAATATATCCCTTAGTCACTAGATGAGCCTCTAAGCAAGCTCTAGAATTATTTGGATTAACTTTCACTGTTTAGAATCTTTTGCAGCTAGGGACTTCTTCCCAAAAATGGTAAGGGGACTAGATCTCAAGTCCAATTATGCTCAAGTGCGGACATCACCTCTATAATTGCCCACCAACCGGGAAAACCAAGAGGTTTGGAAATTGATTGAGGCAGTAAGAAAATCGAAGGTGGACACAAAGGCATACATGGAAGATGAAACACCAGCATAAGAAGACGTAGTAGTTGAAGGATACTATGCACCAGCATAAGTCCAATTCTATAGACCAATCAGAAGATCCATGTCTGCTGTTGGATCATGAGCCGGAGGACCAATGGATGAGAGGATTGGCTTGATAGGAGGCCAACATAGGGGCATCTACAGGGGAGGAACAAATCATTTGTTGAGAACTGCAAACATGTCTTTTGGGAGCATAACACGATGTTGTAAAAGACGAAGGTACAACTTGGTGAATGACTCGGACTATACAATCTTCATCAAGATTTTATTTGGATAATAGACAAGAAGAAGACTCTTGGATATGCGAAGTAATTGACTCTGAAATAGAACATTAAAGATACTAGAATTCGTCTCAAATTAGGTGAGACACACCTGTAAACATTCGAAGTATTGGTAAGCCCAAGGGAAGTACCTTTCATAGATTTCGCATTAGGTTTAGTCACTTGGGGTCAAATGTAACAAAATTAACACACAACGAAAATTCTCAGTGGTAAAAAATTTAATGATTTGCTAGGGAAGAAAATGCAATGTTGAATTTGCTGCTGAAGCTCCGCCAAGGGCATGAGATTAATAATGTAGTAAGTATTAAACACTGCCTCAGCAAGGAAAGATTTAAAACTCTCATGTGAAAAAGGAGAGCCTTTATAAGTCATAATGTATGGCTGATGTCTATTTTCCCTTTTCCATCACTTCATTTTGTTGGGGGTATCAGGACTAGAGGACTGATGATTAATTTCTTGCTAGGGCATAATGGAGGTAAATAGGTAGAAAGGTACTACAACCATTATCACTTTGCAAATCTGTATAGTAGTCGAAAATTGATATCGAATTTCAGTACCAAATGAACAAAAATTGAAAATAACATAGAATGATGCATCAGAAAATATAATCAAGTAGTTTGCATATAATTATCAATAAATGTAACAAAATTGCAAGAACCCATTTTATGCGGAACAGGACAAGGAATCCAACATCTGAGTTAAATATCTCAAAAGGAGCAAAAGTTTATTCTTACTCTAGGATAGTACAACACAGGATGGTGTTTAGTGAACTAATGCGACTCAAAAAAAAAAAAATCAGTCATAGAGTAAAGGCCTAGCATTATTGTTTCATGCTTAATAGTGAATGATGACCTAACTGATAGCAGAGCTCTAGTGTATAGGGATGACATTGAAACAAACAAACCAGAGTTGGTCCTACATTTGACATGTTGAGGTCTCATAACTTGTGACGACCCCTACCAATGATCCCTCTCATCGTAAGATCCAAAAGTTCACACTTTGTAAGGAAGAATACAACACAACAATTATGTTCTCTTATAAATTTATTGACCAATGACAAATTAAATGGAAATGTTGGAATGTGAAACATAAAAGAGGTGAGGAGCATAAGTCAAGGGCACAGAACCAATCCTTGCAACCTTGTTAGATGAACCAGCTAACATCAGGAAGGTTAGAACATGGTTTATAACATGGCAAAATATACTCGAGGTCCCAGACATATAGTCTAAGGTGTCTTAGCTAATGACCCAAATCCGAGACAACCTTAAGAAACATGTAATGAGGTTACTTGTCTAAGCAAGGGCAGTTACAAAGGAGGTAGCTTGACCAACAAGTAAACTTGAAAAGTCCTCTTCAGATTAGTTAATTGTATCTATTGTCGTTGAGTCGGTGGGAGCAAGTAAAGTACCAGTATCACCACCAAAGGCGATTTTGGCATCCTGATTAGATGATGTAGACAACCACCCATATAAATTCCAGCACATATTTTGTTGATGACCTACTCCACAATATTGGAAACACGTCGGTTTTCCATCACAACCTCTATCACCATGACTACCTTGCCCATTCCATGACAATCGCCTTGAACAATATCGAATGTGTTGCTCACCAAAGCTATCTGATAAGCTAAACCAACGGTAACATATGATGAAGCAATGTGATCGATATGCATAATTCAAGAAAATACATCAATCAATGAAGTCACCTTAGAGCTGGATAAGAATTAGGATATAGAAGATTCGAAGTTAGGCTTCAGCTCAAAAAGGAACTATAGAATAACCAACTTCTCATGTTGCTCATGTATTTTCTTCGTATCAAGTGGGATCGGCATAAGTACATTTAATTGTTTGTAGGATTTCTTAAAGTTGGGAGTGCAATTAGTCACAACCCAATCTTTTTGATCCACATGGAACAAACCCTTCGGCACATCAAGCATTCTTGACAAGTTATGCTTTCTGAAAGATAGAACTGACAAATCATCCTACAAGTCTTTGACAGTATCTGTGTGTGCCTAAAACAACCACCCTTTCCTCCATGGAGCTAATAACTAAGCATACAGCCATGCATCTTCTTGCGTCCATTCTGTTGCCCAAAGAGGATCAATACCAGAATAAGGAGGCTCATCGGTAAGGTTGGTCTCCCTATCAAATTCCTCATATAGTAGGTAGAACTACCTTCCACCAGTGTTGATAATTCATCCAATCCAGTTGTTAATAGGTAATTAGAGATGTATGGTAGAAAGTAGAAACAATTTAAAAAACAACAATTTTGGATTCAATAGTCTGAGTGGAAGCATTCTAGCCACCAGATGAACTTTCAGTTGCCATGTGCTTCATGATGTTTGCGCCGGAGTATTAGAGCTTGAGCATCAATCGAGCATCGGTCATGTGATGGCTTACTGCCAATCTACCACTCAAGCGTCAGTTGCGCGTTGAGCACATGTTCTTCGGTCATGAGACGCATAAATTGAAATTTCTTCCTACAGCATCATTTGCAAGAAATGAGTACACTTTAACAACAATTAAAGTATGCTCACAAAACTTTGCACATAGCAAGACAAGAAATTTGAAGCAAACCAACCAAAATTGAATGGAGCATGCAGAAATCTTAGTCTCTAACACTAGCTGGAGAACTCAAATTGCAACTGTCATAATAGATCACTTTGATCAATCACCAAGCAACACAAAACTCTTGTAGATGAGTTTTATGGACACAATGGTGATAGCCATCAAGTGAATGGCAGCGGTTGGACCTGAAATTATTTAAATTAAAGAAGAGGAGAGGGAGAGGAAAGGGAAGATGCCTAAAGGGTGAAACATTCTCAACTAGGGTTTGGAGTATATTCACATACATATATAGAGTTATGTAAAATATAATACAATCACTGAAATAGCTTTACATAAGCATATTACCATTCTAAAGGAATCCTTTAATATTTAAGCAGCAAAGACTAAACAAGTGAACTTCAATACAGGCTAAGGGGAAGGCCAACTACATCAGTGCAAAACAATCAGAGTTAACTAACTAAATGCAACAAAATTTTCAATCAATATAGAGAAAAATCTTCCAACAGATCTGCAAAGTACACAGCTGGTTAATCTGTGTCTCTGCACTCATATACATGTTTGTTCAATTTGTGATCTGGGATTTAACAAGTCCTTCTGGAAATGTCTCACGGGGTCTTAAACATATCCTTGCTTGGGCAGGTTGACTGAACACCAGACACATCTCCACACCCTCAAAGCAGGCCATAAAAGAAAAGTGAACAGTGTTGTTCAAAACTATCAACCAGAACCAAAGAAAAGTGAATTTATAGAGGATTCCTAATTTAACACATTGATCATTCTATAGTTGATCTGGGGGCAAATATGTAAGTCAGATCAGCTGTATTGAGATTGAAAGCAAACAGAAAGAGAATAGGCAAACAAGAGATGGAGAAGAGGAGAATGTCTGTGTGTATTTTTTTGTCGTTACTTCAATATTTTAAAGTACCTCAATGTATTTGTACATAAAACAAAATTCTCCCTAGGCATCCCCTAGGGGGCACATAGGACATCTCAAACCAACACCTTTAAATGGCAGGGCAATGGGAACAAAAGCCTAGAAAATTATTCTAAGTCTTTAGCTATATAGCGAATTCAACATGAACTGCATCCCTTTTCTGCCTACCATCTGAATCTACCCAATCAAAGAAAAATTCTGTTAGTCTATCTTTGAAATCCCTTTCACTACTTTTTTTGCAAATGGTTTAAACATTGAGAAAAAATCTTTCCTCTTTAACCAAGCAACTAACAATTTGCCTTTCAGTCTTCTTCCTATCAATACTAATTGTGGTCTAATCAGTTTGAATCTGCATTATGGTTAGAGGAGTTGCTGCACTTGAAAAATATATGTTTAGGAATTCCATCTGCAGTTGCAAAGGACACATCTGGAATTTCTGCTTTTTGTCCTTTCTAATTGGCCTATTTTGGACTGCATGCCAGGTAATAAATGATGCTTTGGTAGCAATTCTGTGTAGAATTTTCTCTAAACCATTTTCAACCATGGCATCTTAGGCTTTTGTCCATAGAGCATGATATAAGATGACCCTATTAGTGAATCTTCCACAGATGTAAGCTTTCACTTCCCCATATTGTTAATATGAGATCTGAAATTATCTCAATGCTTCATCGTTTTCCTCTAAGACCAAGCAACATCCTACTCGCATTTATAAGTCCAAATTGAATCCCCTACTAAATATATGTAATTGAACCCATCAGCCAAGAGCTTCTTCATTTTAGCATTGATGGACCATAACATAAATGTTCCACCATCTTGTTCCATATAAAGTCTTTAACAGCCACCCTCCCTCTCTCTGAGGTATGCACACATCTTTCCAGTCCACAGGGATCATTAATGGACCATAACATAAATCTTTCACCCTAGTCACCTTGTCCCAAGAAAAACAGTGTTCAACAGCTAAATCCCCCACTGCCTTTGACTCAGAGGTATGCACACAGGTTCATAGGACATTTCATATTATGTCCACTTCATAGAAATATTGCCCAGGATAAGAATATTGCTAAGAATTCTTTCCAATTTCTCTTACTATCAGCACAATGCACCGATAGTACTATATAATAGTTACTTAGAACACACTTAATGAGCTGTAGTCCGGTAAATCTCTCTCAACTAGGGCCTGGCAATCTAGAGCTGTAAGTCTAAAAGACACAAGGGAAAATGTATGGAACTTCTTAGGTACCTTGGTTTATTCATAACCAGTGAAAGCCAGATTTCATTCTTGAAATTATTGTTAAACCCAGCAGAAAATATGTGAGATTTTGATTGCTTAGCCTTTAGTATAGAAGCTGAAGAGAGGCTAAAGCATGAAATCAATTTTGAACTATCTATCAGGTTTGCAATATATCCGAAGATCATTTATAAAAGTAAGGATGTGATCCTCATTTCATAACCAAACCAAACCCAACCAAAATATGCCTTTTACCAATAGCTGGGGTTGCTTGGATTATGCGCCTCCATTTAGCTGTTAGCCATCATCTACTAAGTCCAAATATGGTTTCCTTCGAATTCTCTTAGGATCTTACTCCTCTGTAACACATTAGGTGGCCTTCATTCTATACAAATCACTTGATAAGGTCTTAACACATATTTCTTCCATGGGTAAACCTTGATTCTCTTCCATGTATGAAAAGACCTATTTCTTTTTGTATGACCACATGTCTCCTACTAACTTTAAATTTGAGCTGTATTCACCAATCTCACTTGACACTTGAAGCATTTTTCCACTTCATCCAACCTATTTTTATGCAATGAGTAATATTCTCATTGACTATGCCATCTTTCTATTCCATAAATCCAATATATTTGACATAATTCCACTTTAGTAGGATTTGGGTCCCCATTATCACCTCCAAACCTATTACTTTGTTGTTATTAAACTTATCTCCACGTATTCAATATTTGTTCTATTAAATCTAAAACCTTTGGCTTCCGAATTGTCTTTTCAAACTTCTAATTTAGTGTTAACACCCTCTCTTTCTTATTCACCCGGACTATGTTAGATGCAAATATCATGCATGGAGATACATTATATTCTTGAATATGTTTTGTCAATTCATCGAAGCCAAGGCAAAAAAGTATGAGATAAAGCTGATCCCTAATTTAAAAGAACATAATTGAAAAAACCTTGGTCACCCCTGGATGTGTCCTTACTGCTAATTATCATAACTTTTATAACTTGTGTGTATTTCTTCAAAATTCTCCATAAGAAGTTTTGATTTTGTGTTGTATTGTGTGCTTTCTATAAATTGATAAAAACCATATAAAGGTCATTCTATTTTTCCTTAAACTGCTTTATCTAATACCTTAACAAATAGATAGCTTCTATAGTAGATATGCTTAGCATCATCCCAACTATTTGTCTAACCTGACCATTAAGTACATTTATACTTGACACATGCAAATCCCTTTTTGTTTTTGTTTGTGGGCACCAGTATGCTGTTTTTGCACTCAACTTCTTCTTGCTAATCAGGATTTGTTTGAACAATCTAGTCAACCACAAAATCCCATCCTCCTCACATTTCCAAGCCTACTCTAGGACACCATTTGGTCTTACTGCTCTTTCAATCTTTATTGTTTTAGTGCTTCTTTTGCTTCCTTTCTTCCAATTCTCTGTATGATCAATTTAGATTTACCTTAGAACTATTCCGTTCCTCAAGCACTTTGGTATTCCCTTGACATCCATTAGTAAGTTGTGGAAATAGCTCGATCTCTCTTTGATATTTTCATATCCAACAAGTACGTATTTCTCAATATTTGTATGAATGGCTTAACACAAAGCAGGGAGAAAGGTATTTCTTCGAACTAGCTAAATCAGTAGATTGGAGCTCAAAGTACTTGAATCAAGTGAAATGTATCAACTCCTCACAAAATTAGACTTTGTTTCTCTCATAGTATTCTTTGGAATTTTTAAAAAACTTGTTCAAGTCTTTTGCTCTCTGATATCTTGCTTCAACTAGTCTGAAAATCATTTTCTCCTTCCATGTTCAGTTGGCTGTACAAGTCTTTGTATCCGTGAGACTTTATCTCACTCACTGCATTCTCTCATCCTTCTTTTACATTTATGCCTCGCAATTATCATAATGTCACTTTTATCTGGATCTCCTTGCACCACTGCTAAGCTTCCATTTGGCGTGGTGCAACTCCTTTTGATTCCCCTATAATCTCTTTGGCTCTTATTCTAATGCAATTAGCAATAGCAGCCTACATCTTGTTACTAACACATTTAGGATCTCGAGTGCTTTAATTTAGTATCTTGAGGCTTTGCTTTCTAGTCAATTGTACTTTACCCTCTTCTTCTTCCATTTCTTAAGATGCACATCACAGATCAAGAAGCAGAGTTGTGTAGTCAAGCTTTCCCTAATAATGTTCTTATGGTCCTTGCAATTAAAACGATATTGCTTCCTTTCGATTAAGGAGTCAATGTGAATTTTCAACGAGTCACTCATACGTGATCAAATGTTCCTCCTCCTTGAAAAGCGCGTTATCTACCATAAGTTTGTAAACTACAGCAAAATGTAAATAGCATATCCTTTATTTCTTTCCCCACCATAGCCTCCATGCACACTATTGTACCTATTTACATCCCATCTAACATGGCCATTTAGATATGCACCCTATAAAAATCAAGTCCCCTTGAATCACCCTTTCTAATTCCTCCCTCCCTTCCAATTGTTCCCTCTACCCCATTCTGGGTGTGTGTGCACTAATTTTGTTTAAGATTTATTTTCTTACCATCTTAATAGCCATAGTTAGTGCCATAATGAAGATAATGAATATTTTTATCTGCCTCCATTTCGCTTAATTTTCTTGCTAAATACTTCATGATCATAACAAGGAAAAGGGGAGAGGTGGGATACCCTTGTCTTATCCCTCTCTTAGCTGGGAAAAAGTCACACAGCTCTCTTTGCTGTCTATATTGAAGAAGTCACACTTACTATGTCCATTTGATAAATATTACTGGGAATCACAAACAAATCAATCCCTTCTCAGAGAAACCCAGGTTCACAGTAATAGAAGCCTATTGTACAACAATCTCCATAAGGCATCTATGTGAAGAGTTTCTTTTTCCTGTGATAATTACTCCCGCACAATGATCAAATCGTGTAAAATTAACCTCTCTTGGACAGGCGGATCATTTATCACCAACCATAAAGAATATCTTCAATTCTGGTAGCTAATATTCTAAACATTCATCAGGATGATGTTACAGCAAGATATTGACCTAAATTAAAAAGGCTTATCAGGGTTTACACCTTTGGTATAAGTGTAATGGATGTTGAATTGAGCTATTACAGTGGCGTCTCGGGTGATCAAAAGTTCTCTGTAGCTTCACACATGTCCACTGTTCCACCAACATTTTTACAGAATATCATAGTATGTCCGTCAGGGATAGAGATTCATGCCCATGAATGAATAACAAGGTTTTTGTGAATCTCTTCCTTAGTGGTTTATCTGCTCAATGGCTTTGCTGTTCATTTAACTCCCATGGAAAATAACTCAATTTTGGTGCCTTATTAATCATTTCAGTGGTGACATAATCTTGTATAAATCACTGAATCGTATATCTTTTGCTTTATCAATTGATCAGCAGTGATTTAACTCCATTATCATCATCTGGCGCTAAAATTCAATTGGTTGCCATTCTGTCTTGAAGAGAAGCATGACAATAAGATGTGTCTGTCCCCCACAACTGAAATCATTTTGCTTTAGTTTTTTTTTATTTTGTCTAAATAACCACTTTTCTGCTTCCAAAAAATGGTCAATTTCAGCTCTGACAGCATGTTCATCATTTATAAGAGCTGCATTTAGAGGATTTAAGACTGACTGTTCCTCAATGGGATTGCATTTCTGCCTGGTATTCTCAAATTTCACGGAGATATCTTGCAGTACCATTTTGTATAGCCTCTTCAATTTTCCGTTAACTTCTTTATCTTTGTCATGTACAATCTTTTGAAAATGTGTGCTTAATCTACATGCTGAAAAATTCGAATGCTTTTTTGTTTTTGACATTTTGAATTTATGACCGTGGTAATTAGAGAGGATCAGCATTGGCATAATGGTAAGGTTCATTGACTTGGAGGTCAGTCTTGCACCATTAAGCTTCTCTTGGATGTACATGATGGCATTAAATACACCTAGCCCCTGTCAAGGATTCTGTATATTCTGCCCAATCTGAAACAGTTCATGTCTTTTTCCCTTACTGGGATAGTATGCCTGCAGTGGTCACCTCAAAAGGATCTGCACCAGAATGTGGGTGACCTGACACTAATGAATCAGTTGCACCAACAAATTACATGGATCAGAATTCTGCACCCTGCATATCATTGCATCCCCTGCACAGCCTCCATTATTGATCTAGTTTCAACTATGTATTATCATCTTGATCTATAGGTGATCAAACTCCACCACCTGTTTGCTTTCGCTCGAATATGGAGTCAGTAGCTGCTAAAGCATGTTCAACCTCAGGAATCGGTGCCTTTCCCTATTCTGGTTTCAAATAAAGATTTTGAAATGAATTAGATACACTAGCGGACTGCAGAGCATGATTTGCCTCTTTAGAGTCGGCAGTATTAGCCTTTTTACTGCAACCCATTGTTTTATCCCCAGTGCATACTTCGTGGAGTGGCAGATATCTGGATTACAGATTGGCCTTTTGAGTTGTCTCCTTTTGTTGCTAAACCATCCAAGTCTTCTTCACTTTAGGGCCATTATGATGTCCTCCAAAGCATGCTCAACCTTCTTGCACAAGGAACAAAATGAGGATTTCCATACATATTCAATGGGTTGACAACTTGAGAAATTATCTGGCCATCACTCTCTTTCAAACTGAATCTCAGTAGTAACAGTCTTACTCCAACCTTTGACTCTTCAATATGCAAGCCCTAACTCAACCATGGGAGATTGGTGGCTTTTGCACCATCTTATGGGGTTTGATCCAAATTGGAATTTACTTTATAGATTTCCTATGCAGCAGAAATTGGGAGGTTGATGGCTTTAGTACCATCAGCTTCCCATTCATCAACCGTGGCCCATTATTAGGAACACCTTGCATAATCTCGTATTATGTAGAGTTCACAATACAAAATCCAAATTCCTGATCTTCACAATATTAGCAGCTACCCGTTTAATTCAACGTGTTCAAATTTCAATAGATTTTAATGGAGGGTTTTCCTCAACTACATAGCAGACAAGTTGATTTTTTTCATTTTTTCAAAAAATGAAAGACAAGGGCCCCCCTCCCCCCCCCCCCCCCCCCCAAAAAAAAAAAAAAAGAAAAAAAATAACTTCACTCTCAACATCTTCTGTAGAGATGTGATTCAATTTCAACATCATTAGCTTCAATTTCAGCAACATTAAGCTGCAGACCATGGCCAACAACTCGATTCTATTCAATGAGAATTGGTCAATCAAGCATTTTCTTCTCAACATTCTGATGAATCTCATATTTTTTAATCAGTTTGGCCCACTCTTGCTCCTCAGGTTGAGGACTTAATACGAGACTTGATCTCTGGTGACACAATCTGATTTCAAATTGCCAAAAGGTGCAAAAATGACTTCATTAAATTCCTTGGCTAAATCTCATGAAAGATTGACAAAATCAGTACTCCCAGAATCTTAATGGCTTGCATGTTTGAGATCTTCAGTAGTTTTGATGAGCTTCAAGTTCTTCCTTGGTTCAATGTAGAAGTATATGTTCTCATGCTTTTTTCTCTCTTACCATTTCTCTCAGCAGTTGGCACACATTAGTAACTGCTATCATCAGTCATAGGGAACTATTTCGATGCTTTATTTTGAAAATTTTCAAATGGTAATGAAATTTGATAGAAGATACTGCAAAAAGACAGTTGTTTCATGAATGGCAAATTGTTGGAGGTCTCTTGAATTTGTATTTGGACTTGTTATCATAAATTTATATTTGAGATCTTCAGTTTTTAAAAGCTTCAAGCTCTTCATAAATTCATTGTAGATGTATATGCTCTGATGCTTTTTCTTTCTCTTATTGTTTCTCTCAGCACACATTAGTAACTGCTATCATCAGTCGTACAGTACTCTTAGATTTATTTGAAAATTTTCAAATTGTAATGAAATTTGATAGAAGATATTGCAAGAAGAAGACAGTTGGGTTGTGAATGGCAAATTGTTGGAGGTCTCTTAAATTTGTATTTGGGCTATATATCTATTCTATACCTCCTTATGCTAGGTGGAGGTCCCTTAATTTTGTGAGGTCAAGTAGCAACTAAACCAGATGTTGGCCTTTGTATGGGTTCAATACCATAGAGGGGGAAGGAAAGTTTTGAATTGGATGCTGTGCAAAACTTAGATTTATTTTAGCAAATTTACAAAATTAAACCTAATTACCTAAGTATGATATTATACACTTCAGCGCAAGATTTATTGAATGATGAGAAAGTAAGATTGGATGCAAGCTTTATTGCTGGTTTTCCCTCCCACAAGACCTACATCTTCCTTGATGCTTCCCGACTTGCCTCTAGGATTTTCTAATACACTCCAACAATTATATCAATCATTAAAATTACAAAAACCAACCTACCTTAATACACCCTCTTAAGCTTGATAATAACTTCAATCGGCTAAAATCTGGTTCCTCTATTCTCCTCTATCAATTCCACAAATGAGTTGCGGGGATGTAAACAAAAATGACTCATTCACTAACTTTGAGGAGATATAGAAGATTGTGCACTGTACAACAGATAAGAAAGTTTCTTTTGAGTCATTGGATAGTGAATTCCATGTATGATATTCAAGATCACTTTCAGCACTTTGTGAAGGTTTGAATTGAAGGAGATCTTGATTGCACTTAAAGATGTGTAACTGAGATGGTTGAGAGCAATAAGGTGTCCAAGAATCTGAAATTATTTGAGATGTTGGGAATAATAGACAAGAATTTACTGCATTTTCCTGTTGCACTATTAAGGTTGCTGTCTATGTGCTCGTGGGCATATGCTAGCTGTTAGGAGAATTTAAAGGTTATCCATGTAGAGTTTCTCTTGATGGGCTTTCTTGTAAATTGTGCGGCACAAACCTTCAGTAAGTGCTTCCAGTAACATTTATATTGCTTTTGTCATGAAGCAGGGCCAGCAGGTTCCAGCATTTGCACTGTTGCACATCAGGAAGACCAATAGCAGACATAGGATAAGCAGAGATAATCAGCCAAGACAACTCCGCAAACACCACTGGTAGCAACTGCAGTAACAGCCTAATATAGAATTAGTTACACTGCTGATCCAGCCAAGAATCAGTTAGGAAGTATGGATATAACTTGTGAGCACTATGTACGCAGGACCCAGCTGCCTGCATCTTATGTTCTGATGTAGAATTAAATGAATGAAACTGAATTCTGCACGAACTCTTCCTTTATCTTTGTCTACTTCTCATTTCCCACTTTGTGTATTTCTCATCTGTTTTCTGCACTTTCCCTCCAATTTTCTGTCTTTGTGTTATCAAAGACCTCCCATTCTTGTGATCGAATAGCACTTCATCACAGCTCGCTTCTGTTAGCCATCTAACATAAGAAACTTACCAGCTATAAGCCATTGAGTAGCCTGCTCTGAAAAGCAAAAGGGCTACTGGAATTGATGTAGCCAGCTAAATCACTTAGACTCATTGGTAGGTCACTTAAATTTGTCAGGCCAGATAGTTAGCTGGCTAAGTAATAAACTTATGCATCTATGTTCATTATGGTGGAGAACTATTTGGATTTTCAAGATAGCCAACTATAATTTCAAGAGAGCTAACTCTGTTGGGATTTTCACAAAAGAGCTACTGTTAAAGGACTACCAGCCAATGTTAGTTGGCCATCTCACCAAGACATAGCAGCCTCCTTCCACCAGCTATGGGCAATATGATTCAACATGATTCTCATTCATTTTTTGGTGCAAGTGCAAGTGGGACCAGCCTTAGTGCAAGGGAATTGTTCCCAACAATGATAATTTAGTTTTAAGCATGTCCCTTGTCTAATTTTCCGTGAACATAAAAGAATCTAAATCTAGACCTAGCATTCATATCTTCACTTGAGTCCTAGGTCCATCAAACTTCATGTACTTCCAATCTTTCTTCGGTATTGTCTTGTTTGAAGCTTGAGATTGTGTAAATCATCATGCTGGCTTCATGATCCTTATGGTTGACTTAATGGTACTTTCTTTTGCATATGAATACTTAATCTACATTATTAGCATTTAAGTACTCAATGGCTTCAAACATGTTCGATTCTTTCACAACCAAAGTGTTTGACTTTGACCACATAGATCAACACTAGTCACAGGAGATGGACTAAATTTTCTCATTGTTGTCTTTACTCATTATAAACATATGTGAAGCGTATCTGTTTTGGTTTCGGATATTAGAAAACTATGTAAATATAATTTGAGGAAATATCTGCATTTTGATATATTGAGTGGTATACTGTTCACCTATACATCCATGCTTCTTATTATAGTATCACTGCAACCTGAATTTACATGAGCAGTATCTAAGCAAATGCTAAAACCTAATGGATCTGGTTTCTAAAATGCGGAAGTTTTAGTTGTACGAATAGGGAAATATTGGCAGCCTAGTATGCTAAAACCTAATGGATCTGCCTAGTATGTGATGCCTAAAAAATTCTATAGATGTCTCTGTGGTTTTAGTTTCCTTCCTCGTATGTAACAGCTATGTAATACAAGAGTAAGGCTGTGGAGATTGATCCTCCCCAGACCCCATATTGTTGGAGCCTCATTAACTAGGCTGCCCCTTGTACACATTTTTGCGTAGTCTTACATCATTTCTCTCATTATATTCTTAAGAGTGCAAAACACCATCGAGTCTGAGAGTTGTTTGTTGTGCTTTCTTTTAGGGGTGGAGTGCTGGTGTTTTTTACTCTCCTAATATTTGTGCTGCTTTTATTTTTATTTTTTCTTCTGTGCATATGTGTTGCTGAAATCTGAGTTGTTGCTCTTTGCGAAAAGATTTTGTTCTGGGGAAAAATTGCCCTCCCTAAATCATATGTAAGATTATGCTATGGCCTTGTAAGTATGCTATTTGTGGAATATGTTCAATTTATGCTATACTATTAAATATCATTCATTTCTGAAACCTGACATTAGATCTTCATTTCTTCAATGTTCTATATATGTTATTTCATTAGCTGGAATTTGAATAAGCAGAGCAGAATCAAGCCATGCCATTAATGTGGGTTGATTGTTTTGAGTTCTGATTTTCTACACCTGGCTAAGTTTGGGTCGATTTTTTGTTCCCCTCTAGTCTTGATCCAACCTAACCCATGTGCACCGCTGCAGTGAAGAGGCAAGGGAGGAAGGGGGGAGGTAGTTGTTGGAAGCCTCATGTAGAGTTATGTGGAAGTTCTCATTTGATCGATGATTTTTGATCTAGGGTCTAGGTTGTTGCTGTTATGGGTAGGTGTATGCTCCTTTTGTCATCTATGGACATAGTAAGGATGCTTCAGTGTGACTTAGATCTCATAGTAATATAATTTCTATAGAAGATGTATGGCTGTCTTACATCAACTGTCTTCTGGCTGCACCTTGTGGAAATTTCATGCATTGAAGCCCCTTGTATATAGATAACACGTGAGAACTCTTCTTGGGCCCCTATTTATGTGAGAACTTTCAATCTTAGTCATCATATCTTGGGTAAGCAACACGACGATAATGTTGGGGAATAAACAATTCATAATAAAGACAAAAAGAAAAGATTATGATTGAAAAACATTTTAAAAACAGGTTAGTTAATGACAGGATTGTTGCATCCAGAATCTGTCGTTGATCATTATCTATTTGGATCCTGCAAACACCATAGAAGAGGAGCCAAAGGCGAAATCCCCTAGGAGAGGGAAGAAGTCTAATCAGTCAGTTTCGGGAAAGAAGTTAAGCCAGGATTGAAAGAAGACATTGATGGAAAATCTGTTGCTTTCCCCTTATCAGTATCTGTTTCCAAGAAGAGAGTTGAGAGGAACTAAACAACTAGCCTGGGGCTTTACGCTGTAGGCTTCCACGCCAATGCAAAAGTCATGGAGTATGGGAAAATATGTGTACAATATGAGTTAGTATACAAATTGGCAAGGAGGCCTAGTTTGTAATAGATAAGGTCCATGGTTTTTTTTTTTTTTTTTGGGGGGGAGGGCCGCGAAGCCTGAGTAGAGATGGAAAAGTTTTCAGTGGGGGAATCTAGTATGGAGGAATAGCATATGAGAATTTTGCAACCCTGTGGATAGGTTCCATGCAGAGGATCTGCACTGCTTCTACATGTGCTGTGGATAGGTTCAATAGTCTCCATGTGTCGGTTCTAGATTAACTATTATTCGGTGCTGTTGTAATGATGGCGCATGGTGTGTGTAAGGCGATGATAATCTTTCTGCAACCCTGTGCACAACTACCAAAGGCAGAACCCATGGAGGAGGAAATCAGTCATGTTAGTGTCCCTTAACTCCTTTTGAGGGATGCTAGGCTGGCCTTAAAAAGCTGATGCTATAGTCCGCTGCTGTCTTATCAATCATCTTAGCTGTCATGGATGAACTGGCGTAGAGACTTGTGCAAGGCCGACTAAAGCTGCCTGAAACTGAGATCATATGAGGGCAAACACCTTGGGCCAAGTAAAGCTGGGTGAAGTTGAGAGGGGCTGTCTGAGGCCAAAGCGTTTGATGTTGAATGTAGCTGAAGAGAACTCAGGCCTACGAGTGGCTGAGGTTGGGGCTATGATCATGATTAGTTGATGTGCTGATGCTGAGCTGCTGAGGTCAAGCCATTGGGACTGATTTTCCGAGGCCGAGTTCTGACTTATATGTCAGAGCTTGAAGATGGTTTTGTCAATACTCTGTCTCTGATGTTGGGCCCCCTTTCTATGTCAGAACTTGAAGATAGACCGGTCGAGGTCAATCTGTGCAAATGACTTGATGATGGGGTTGGAATATTGATGAACTGTTGTTTACTGAACTGAAATGGCGAATGATTCAGTTGTTAATAAATGCTAATCCCTAATAGCTGTAACTTTGTGCTGAGTAATTCATGCTTATAATTAGACATTATATGAGCATCATGATGCTTGATTAGTGTGGATAATGACTATGAAGTGCTAAGTTTGGTTCTTCCTTCAGATTATTTGAGATGAATTAAGCAAGTCTGTAATATTGCTATTTCTTGTTAGCATGATGAGTATGACAAATTGGGAAATAGATTTATGCAGCTGGATTTTGTTCTTCAGATTATTTTTTACATTTTTAATTATATTTTCCTTATAAACTGAATATAAGAAAAAATATATATTTCTTGATATATTTTTTCTTTCCTGTAAATTTCTCTTAGAACTGAACATGCTGTGCCTTGTGATTTGAATTCAGATGATGGGGCAAGTGAATCGAGAGAGGCTGGCTGAGTACCTCGGGGAGCTGCAGCGGAAGGAAGACACAAACGATCGATACAGAGCTGCCTTACGAGGTGAGACATTAACCAGAAAACCGTACGTGAGAATCCAACCCCTACCCACATCAGACCAGAGCGATGCCGACCCCGAAAAGGAACAGAAGAAATGAATTTGCCAGCGAGCATGCAGGGTTTTATTTTGTTTCCAGACTCCTTCGCTCTTTCCGTACATAATCAGTAAGATAAGAAACGGCAGAATTTATTTGAATGTTATGGGTGATTTTCTCGATGAACATCCCTATAATGAGTAGGACGAAGCGGCGCTTTGCAAACGCATTAAACAGATCAGCCTTGTATTAATTTCGATAAATAGTTAGATTTGAAAGATCTGATTTTTAGTGCCAATATTGACAGGAAAGGATGTTAATGCATAAATTCAAGTTGTCTGTGTCACCAGGTTTATTAGAATTTTGTTTTCTATGATAGGACAATATAAATAATAGCACAAGTGAGAGTGAGCTCTTGGGTTTTTCCACTTCACCCTCATAAAATATTTATTT
>JAODPA010113055.1:0-19243 GCA_025585075.1 Nepenthes mirabilis
TATTTATTTACACTGCGCTTTAATTACATAATATAATAGTCTTCTTTTTCTGATAAGTAATATTATATTGAGATAAAAGAATTTACACATAATATAATAGTCATCATCCCATCAAATGATATTTATTTTCTTTGATATGATGTTGACGTGAATCATAACTGATGCGTCCTCGGATCTGAGTCACTGCACAGAATAGGAATCCACTTGGGTCTTCCCTGGAGAATAGGAATCCATGCGTCCTCAGATCCGCTCACTATTCTTGATAACCTAAATCCTATACATCAGAACTAAAAAGTTAAAGGCTAGAAGATTGGCGGGATTCGCTCCCTAATATATCATTCGACGGTCAAGTTAATAACCTTTCTCAGTAAATAAAAAAATACAATGACAATAGATGTATATGATGATATACAAAAGTAAGGATGGTGTCTATTTAGGAGGTTACGCTCGACGGGGAGCAACTTGAGAACTATAATTATGAGAGGTTTTTTTTTTTTTTGGTCAAAGATTTGCTCTTTTGTATGCTTGTCAGTCAGTCTCTCCCTACTTGTTGAAATGAATGGATATTTATAGTGTTAGCGGACGGTTCGACCTTCTTGGTTGGTGACAACTGCCCGCTGAACCATCCGAATGAATAAGGACATTTTGGTTAGTTGTTACGACCAATTATGATAAATTTTTTCAACGTGTAGGAATGAGTCACCCTGATTGGGCTGATGAGGTCAACTTAGCCTTCAAGACCGATTGGGACATTACTTGAACCTTGGGGCGAATGGTGATGTATTGTAGATTGACCACCCCCTGGATCTGTTCATAGGCCTTCACGTTGAGCTAACCCATTTTCAGTCGTCCCATCAATAACCAATCATTGAAAAATTATCACTGGTTGAACGACTTATATTCCAACAATGTTATTTGGTTTAATCAATTAGAGTTTCAATTAGAGTTTCAATTTGGTTTAATCAACTCTGTTTGATTTAATCGAGAAGCAGTATAATCACACATGCGAAGGATAATCACACAATCAAGGATATATATTTTTATGTAAAAAACTCATTTGTGAATAAGAAAAAAAATATGAAACACAAAATCTGAAGTATCTCTAGAATATATAATGACCGGATATAATAAACTCACCAAAAAACTCGGGCTACCACATTTTGTAATGGATGACACAATAAATAAACAATAAAAGAGCAAACGATACAAAACCAATTGGTAAAATATTCTACACTATAATTAGAATATTATATCCTAAGTTGGCAAAAATATAACACGATGCATAGTGTAAATGGATGATCAAAGCTTTCCCCTCGTTTTCTCTCATTCCTTGCCCATTTCAACAGTGTTTTGAAAGAGAAGCTTGCATAAATTTGACCTAAAATTAGGCAGGAATTTGTACATGTTCTTTATACGACCAAAAAGCATGCGCTTCATGCAAATCATTTCTTTTGCTCAAGCATATAATATGCAACAATCCAACATACAAACTCGATGTTTAAATACTAGTCGAACGACCCTCCTTCTAGACAGTTTGGAAATCTCGCCATTTGAACTTCTCCTCCTCAAGGCAATTCCAAAGTATTTGTTCAAACGAAAACTTGAGCCAATGTTGAGCCAAAATTCTTGCCAACTATTGGGATATGGATTACTCCATTGTAGGTCCATATTCGATTAGCAGGCCAATCAGATGTATGGCTGAACACTCACATGGCATAATACTAATGTGGAGTCTTGTTTTATTCAAATGTGCAGTGAAACAGCCAAAGGAAAATCAGATTGGAGCTGATGACGAAGGACAACTAGGCAATTCCAAGTCTAAAAGGGCGGCTGATCGGATTGGCAAAGACCAAGGTTGACCAGTTGGATTGCCTAGCCAAAGGGCCAATAGCCAGACTGCTAAGTCCGAAAGGCAACCGGACTGCCTAACCCGAAAGGCGACTGGAGTGCTGATGTCCAAGGAGAACTGGACTACTTATATTGAAAGATAATCAACTGTCGGTCCTAATGACCTAAATGAAAAAATACGTGAAACTCTTTTTAGGGTTTATAAAAGAGTGTGCGATTGAGATAGAAATATCACTTATAAAATTAAAGACTAGTGAGCGCCGCTAATGAGAGAAAGTAAAAAAAGAGACAGAAAAGAGCGAATGAGAGTTTTCTTGTTCTGAAGATTTCTTCTACACTCACTGCTCGGGTCAATTAGGTATAAGGAGTCAAGCTATTATATTTAAAATTTGTATAACCGATTTTACATAGTAAAGATTTGTAGATGTATAATCTCATGGTTTTTTTTCTTTTATTCAAAAGAAAGTTTTTCATATAAAATTATTTGTATCTTATTTTATTAATTTATTATTATCGTTTGTCCCTGTGTATTGTTGTCGTCACTAGTTTCATCTTTTCTTCTCGATTTATCCATGCCGGTGGCAGCATATCCCAATAAGTAGTATCAAAGACAGGTTATCTGTGCCGACTATTGAGTTTTGCTTAAATTGATGGAGGTTAAAAAAAAGATGATTTGATTGAATGACACAAACTACAATATTTGGCAGAGTAAAATAAAGGACCTACTATTTGTCAAGACTATGTACATTCTAGTATTCACCGCTCAAAAGCTCGAGGCGAAGTCAGAGGAGGAATGAGGTTTTGAGCACAAGCAGATCTATGGCTATATTTGGCAGTTTGTAGATGACAACGTGTATAGTTACAACTGGAATGAGACGAATCTGAAGACATTGTGGGAGAAGTTAGAAAGTCTATATACTTCTAAAACCAATAATCATAAGCTGTTTCACTTAATAAAACTAATGCAAGTGAAGTACAAAGAGGGCATGCCTATTACTGACCATTTGAATGAGTTTCAAGGATGTGTGAACCGGCTGAGCAGTACGGGTATCAAGTTCGAAGACAAATTGCTGGGTTTGTGGTCATTAATAACCCTGCCAGACTCTTAGGAGATGATACAGATCACCATCGTCAATATTACTCTGAATGGCGTAGTGACTCTAAAAATAGCAAAAGGATCTATATTGAATGAGGAGATGACATATCGATTGCTGGGGTCCTCTCCGTACTCTGAATGGTTGGTCACCGAATTACGGGGAAGAAGTAAAGGGCATGGTTTTAAGTCTGGGGAGAAAAGCTAAAGTTGTAAGGATTGAAACTTCCTGAATATATTTATTACGATAATTATGTTGTGAGTTTAAAAATTTAAGATTTAATTTGGGAGGCCACAATGGTATAAAATTTAATCAATAGATCCAATTTTGTAACGGATTTAGATTCGATTGGTAAAATTAGTAATACGGCTGACCCAAGAGTAGCCCGAAAGCTATCATATCATCCGGACAGCAGCGTAACCAAATTTATAGCTGAATTATATTAGTAAAAGGGACATGGCTGCAGCATTTACACTTAAAAAAATTTGAGTGAAGTATGAAATAAGGGGCACGACTCACTCATCAACACTTAGCCAAAATTTGGTAATCCATATACACACACGACTAACACTTACTGAATTCAGCATAATTAAAAATTCAGCTAACACTAACCTCCACTACCTTGTTAATATTACATTAATATAGGGACACATGGCACATTTACACGGCTCCATACTTAGTAAAATTGAGAAGTTGCTAAATTTCAGGAAATGAGAAATTGGAGGAGGGGGAACACGACACTAACTCCACTAACCCAATTATTATTAAACTAACTAGAAGTGACACTTGGCACCATTATGGAGAAAGACGCACGGTATATTAGGGGAATAAATATATATCAAACTCAGCTGAGTTTAGGCTATAATAATGCATTGCTAAGTGGCTAATTGAGGGAGCCACAAATCAGCTAAACATGAACTGAACCAGTAAGGATACCTGAAATTAGGACAGGAAAATCAGTAGGAGACAACTCCAAATTTAGTCTGAAAATTGACTCAATTAATTAGCAACTAAATAAATTAAGTAAAAATAAAAAGAAAGAGGGAAAGAACAAGGGGAAAATAGAAGGAAAAATCGAACAAAACCAAGACAGAAAATTGAATAGAGACGGTGAACTAGCTGTGTGTGTGTGTAAGATTTCAGATTAAGTTTTCAATTTTATCAAGCAAGAACACTACTATTTCCTTTGATTGTTGTTAAATTCTTATTGTTATCTTCAAGTATTGTCGTTTCAATACTTTAAATCCATGCTGCCATTATATTAAAATAGGCAAAAATCAGAATCATATTTCATGAAAGTCAGCTGCTACACTATGCTGATGTTTTTATTTTTACATGCTATATTTGATCGATTCATTTCATGAAAATTTTAATGTAGATACTTTATAAAATTGGCTAAATCACCATATTTTTGTAATAAAATAATTCTCATAAAACCAGGTGATTCAATGAAGATAAAATCGAACTACAGCCTGAACCAGTTGAAAACTAATCAGCTGCTGATACTGATATTTTCACCAGGGTTTTGACCGGTTCAAGCCCTATAAAAATTAATTATGAAAATTTAATGAACCTGCTATTATGTTATGAAGTTGATGCTGAAGTCCCCTTTGAAAAGCTGACCAGTTCAGCTCAAAGAAAATTATGTCACTGAACTAGTTGGTTCTAGATTTTGATATTAGAAATCATTATATAATTTTGAATCGGGCAAGTATTAAATTAGAAATTTCACATGAACCGGTCCAAAAGTATGTGCTGATTTTGAAAATACAGTAGGAATAATTTTATATGATGAACTGGCCACTAAACTAGTGCCAAAACCGGATGCTGTGCATAAATTAACTGCTGCACTAGTTTGACATTACTGCTAAATCTACGTGAACCAACTAAATAAAAATTGATGAACCGGTCATATATAGTACGTTAAGACAATAAACAAACTAAATATTATATGAATCGGTTAACCATTATGAAAACTGGCTGCCAAAAATGGTAGAAAACTGGTTTCAACAAACTGGCTCAAAATTTAGTATATGATTAAAGGAAATGAATCGGTTTATACATGCTCCATAAAATGATGAAATTGGCCATTTAATTTATATATGTGGTGAACTGGTTAGAATGATGAATTGGCTTCCTAAAAATTGGCAAAATGTTTTGAAGAAGCTGAACCGGTTGATGAACCAATTATGACTGAACTAGTTAAGGAGCAAACTAACTGATGAACCAGTGGTTCAATTATCAAACCGGCCTGTTGAACCAATTAAGTAATCTAATAATCATTCAGTCAATCATTAAATTCATGAACCAAAAATCAAATAATATATTGCTTAAAAATTTGTCCAGTATAAGTAAAAATTTATATGACTTCAGTTTTATGCTATGTATTATTATGGTTTTATTATGAATACATATATCAAGTTTATGCATGAGTGGAAGCTTATATGATATCATAAAGATAATTATTTTCTTTGAGATGAGAAAATTAAAAAGAAGCAAGAATAATTATAAAGGCTTCCACTAAGAATTTTTAAGTAAGAAAATTGAACTAAGGATTTATTTTAAAAGGTAGTATTCCCTGGCATTCCTTAAAATATTACCGTAAAAATTGAGGATTTGTCCTTAGTGTCACGGGGGAATAAAAGTGGTTTTTAGCCCCATCTATCAGGATATAATAGATATGTACCACCCTCCTCGGGATGTATTATGAAGGATATGGCATTAGATTATGTGGACTAAATATGATCATTTTTTGATTGACCGCTCCATTAGTTTGTAAGACCTATTAGCCCTGATTTCTCAAGTTATACAAAATAAAATTTGCTGATAAGTAAAAAGTAAAATGTACAAGAAAAAAAAGTTAAATGTATCATAAAAATATTTTTAAAGATATATATATATTTTTATATGCATCATAATTCTTATTCCTCCCTATGATGTATTTTCAGTAAAGATATGCATGTTCTTGATTATTATGTATTTTGTTGAGCACTTAGCTCACTTTCTTGTTATTTTTCTTACCATCCGGATGCTACGCAGGAGTTTATACCTAGTGAACAAGAGTAGGGTTTCAGATATTTGTTATGCTATCCTTAGTAATGATATGTTTAGTTTTGGATTAAGTGATGATGTAAATTTATAAACTTTATAAGTATCTCAAAGAATGTAAAATGTTATGGAATGTTAGAACTTTTGTAAAATTTTTATGGTTATCTTGTATGTTTCTGTAAAATTTTATGAGATGAGTTTGAGGTTTTAGCAAGCATCTTAGCTGATCAAGACCTAACAGTATTTTTTTGGGTAAGTAATTAAATTTGAATTAAAATAAAAGAAAGTATACAAAATTATATTCTAAACCGTGAAATATAGATGCTAGAGAATTTCCCGAGCACACCATGAAACATCCATGAAACCAAAGAAAATTACAAAAGGAAATAAAAAATCGCCTAAAAAGCCATCATTCAACCAACCACTGGCCATTAATCCAGTCGGTAAACTAAACCATACCGGGAAGAAGCACTTATCGAAATGTGACCTCCATACCGGTAGAGAACCATACCGGGCAACTAGTGCAGCCCATCCCACAACCGTCCACTACTACCAAACGCAGACCAAACTGCCCAAATCAGCCAACCATATCGGGAAAAGCATTCCATCCTCTTACCAATCATCCCATACCTCTCTGCCAACCAAGAACAACCATTCCGCCGGTAGTGTCCGCACTCCCCAATAGCCAAATCGGCCATCCAACTTAGAAGAGCCATTTCATCTAATTCAGCCAAACCGGCCATCCAAACCGAAAAAACCATTCCATCCATCTCTCTCTCTTTTTTTTTACCAAAAATTAGCAAACCGGCCACAGCAGACTGCAAAAACGCACAACGGTCGGAATGCCTTTGCAATCCGAAAAGAGCACTACAGTAGCAGCAAAATATCGGCCTACTAGCACATAGCATACCGGGCAAGGTGCTCACACTGCCCATTAGAAAACAAATCATCCATACCGGACAAATGAATCATATCAACAGGACACCAAATCGGCAGAACACCATATCGGGCAAAGCGCAACCAGGCAAAAGGCACCATACCGGCCAAATCGATCAAACCAGCAAAAGGGCGCATACCGGCACAACCATGCCTAGATGATCCATTCATGGAATTTTCATCCATGGCATTCCATCCGAAAAACCTATCCCTGGCATCCCATCCCTGTCAGCCGCAAAACACATACCAAGGATTTCATCCTTGTCTTTTTTTTTTTCTCATCCCTGGCATTCCATCCAGACAACCCATCCCTGGCACCATCCTTGTTAGCCGCAATACACATACTAGGGATTCCATCCCTGTTATTATTATTTTTTTTCCTCTAGCAGCAAGACCCGATAGCATACTCGACAATACGGTGTTGGCACCACTGATGTTATAGTATTATTAAGATCATGTATATGTTAAGATAATTTATCACATATTAATATAATAATAATAATAATAATTAATTGAGAAAGCAAGAACGTGGGACGTGATAGGAGTAAGTCCCATTCAAGGTATCAGAACCTTGAATGCTATCAGTACAAAAAGAAGAGACACATTAAGAAATATTATTATAAGTAAAAATACGATAATTCAGAGAGTAAGGAAAACAAAGTTAACAAGGCCGGAGACGAAGAGAGAGTCTTGGTCGTTATCGATGGTGACCTCTGGTTGGTGTGTGAGAAGGATGAGGGGGTCATTTTCATCGAGCACGATACTGACTGGGTAGTGGATCTAGTGCGTCACTCCATGCTATGTCGCGGAGGGGACTCTTCACATTTTATATTTTGAATGATTATGGAGTGTTAAGGATGGGTAATGAAGGGACATCTCAGGTAGTCCATAGAAGTGATATGTCTCTTATCACCAACAATGGAACTCGGTTGTTAATAAGGGATGTACAACGTGCCCCGAACATTTTGATGAATTTGATTTCAACAGGCAGGCTGTACGATGAAGGATTCTGTAACACTTTCTATGAAGGGGCATGGAAACTAAATAGAGGGTCTCTAGTAGTTGCCTATCAAAGAAAGGTCATTGGGCTATATTTGTTGCTTGCCTCTATTGCGGCCAGAGAGGTACATGTTGCGAGGAGTGAGGACTCCTCTGATTTATGGCATCGTCGGCTTAGCCACATGAACAAGAAATGGCTGAAAAGTTTGGTTGGAAAGGATCTTTTTTGAGGTGTGAAGGAAGCCAAATTGAGGACATGTCCCCATTTCATGTCAGAGAAGCAAAGGCGAGTTTCATTCATTGGAAACCTGTTCACAAAGAAGACCGAACTTCTTAAGTTAGTCCACACTAATATTTGTGGCCCTTTTAAGGAGAAGTCAGTCTGAGGGGCACTGTACTTCTTCACGTTCATTAATGATTACACAAGAAAGCTATGGGTGTATCCACTTAAGTTGAAGGACCAAACCCTTGCCGGTTTTCAACACTTTTATGCCTTGGTTGAATGACAAATGGGGAAGAAGTTAAAGTGCATTCGAAGTGATTACGGCGGCGAGTGCATCGGAACCTTTGATGTATATTGTCGGTCTCATGGTATTTGGAATCAAAGGACTCCGCTGAAGATACCGAAACTAAATATGGTGGCCAAGTGGATGAACCGAATATTGATAAAAAGAGTCTGCTGTATACTCTCGGAGGCAATACTCCCTAGTTCATTCGGGGGGAAGCCTTGAAAGCTGTGGCTTAAGTTATCAACTTGTCACCGAGCAGCCCATTAAAAGGACTCACCTTGAAATGTGTTCTATGACCATCTGTGAGTGTTCAGGTGTAGGGCCTTTGTTCACATTCCGAAAGACAAAAGAATAAAGTTGGAGCCGAACACAAGGAATGCATCTTCCTTGGTTATGGAGACGACAAGTTAGGATATCGACTCTATGACCCAGTTGGAAAAAAAAGCTCATCCAGTTGAGGGATGTAGTATTCGTGGCGGACGAGACGATCAAAGATATGGACAAGAAGGTGAAGGTCGCATCCAACAGTGATAGTAGCTGGGTTGGGAAGATAAATGATGAGTCTGTCCGACCAGTGCTAGTCCATCAAGAGGCTAGTGGTCAAGGCATTGTTGAAGAGAAATGAGACCGAGAGACTCTAATGCCCGATGAGGATGAGGGTGATGCCACCCCTCATGATACTATCGAGCTGGTTGAGACCATCCCACTCTGACGATCCTCGAGAGATCGAAGACACTCTTTTCGTTTATCAACCAATGAGTATGTGTTACTCACTGATAGAGGGGAGCCAAAAAGTTTTAACGAATCCATAGAGGATGAGTATAAAACAAAGTGGATGGAGGCAATGCAGGATGAGATGAGTTCACTGTATGAGAATCATACATTCGAGCTAACTAAGTTACCGAAGGAAAATCGGGTATTGAAGAATAAATGGGCCTTCCGCCTGAAGGCTGATGAAAACAATCCACAATCGAGGTATAGCTAGTGGTTAAAGGCTTCAAATAGCGGATGGGCATCGACTTTGATGAGATCTTCTTCACCCCGGTTGTGAAGATGTCTTCAATTCGTGTTGTATTCAGATTGGTCGCTATTCTTGACTTAGAGGTCGAATAGCTAGATGTCCGGATAGTGTTTCTCCATGGTGACTTTGAGGAGAAAATTTTTATGGAGTAGTCGAAGGTATTCCGAGTTAAGGAAAAGGAATGATTAGTATGTCATCTGAGGAAAAGCCTACATGGCTGAAACAGACACCAAAGTAATGGTATAAGAAGTTTGAGTTTGTCATGATCGGTCAAGATTACCGAAAAACTACCTAGGATCATTGCGTCTTTGTGTAAAGGTTTTCGAAAGATGATTTCATTATTCTTCTACTTTATGTGGATGACATACTGATTGTAGGTTAAGATGCATCCCATATTAATGAGTTGAAGCAGCAGTTCGGGAAGCCCTTTGCCATGAAAGATTTGGGACCGGCAAAGTAGATTGTGGATATCAGGATATTTCACAACCGCAAGGTAAGGAAGTTGTGGCTATCCCAAAAGAACTACATTGAGAAGGTACTTCAATGTTTCTATATGGAGAAATCTAAGCCGGTAAGCACCCCACTGATCAACCACTTCAGACTGAGCAACTGACATAGTCCTTCCTCAAATGATGAAAAGGCGAGCTAGAGAGGCATACCCCACTTTTCAGCAGTAGGTAGCCTGATGTATGCTATGGTGTGCAAAAGATTGGACATTGCTTATGCCGTCGGCACAATTAACCATTTCCTGTCGAGCCCTAGAACGGAGCATTGGTTTGCAATGAAGTAGATACTGAGATATCATCAGGGAACCTCTAAACCGTGCTTGTGTTTTGGAGACAATAAGTCACACTTGGTCGGATACATTGATACCAATATTGTAGGTGATGTTGACTCCTAGAAGTCCACCTTGGTATACATGGTCAAGTTTGTTGGAAGAGCAATCTCTTGGCAGTCAAAGCTGTAAAAGTGCATTACTCTCTCGACCACCGAGGCAAAATTTATAACTGTGATAGAGGCAAGTAAGGAAATTCTGTGGTTGAAGAAGTTTGTTCGGGAGTTTAGCTTCAAGTAGGAAAGGCATGTGCTATTTTGTGATAATCAAAATGCAATCCACCTTTACAGAAACTCCTCATTTCACTTCAAATCGAAACACATTGATATTCGATATCACCAAATGCGAGATGTCATTGACTCGGAGTTGTTGGCACTCAATAATATCAAAACTAAAGAGAATTGGTTGGATATTATAACTAAAGTACTACTGAAGGGGAAGCTTAAAGTTTGTCACAGTATTATCGGAACGATGGATATCGTCCCGATATGGTCGTGATAGGAAGTTTGTTGGGATATGAGTTACTCCCGTGTGGGCACATATCCTGTTGACTGGCCGATTGGAGATACGGCCAAACACTCACATGGGCACAATACTAAGGTGGAGTATTATTGTGTTCGCACACGTGATGAAGCAGCCGAAGGCAATCATATCGGAGCCAATGACGAAGGACGACCAGGTAGTGCCAAGGCAGAATGTGCGATTGATCGGACAGGCGAAGACCAAGGGCAACTAGCTGGATTGCCTAACCGAAGGGTCACTACCCAGACTGACCAGCCGGATTGTTGAGTTCAAAGGCGATCAGACTGCCTAACCTGAGAGGCGATCTGAGTGTTGAAATATAAAAGAGAACCGAACTGCTTATATTGTGTTAGGGTCATTTTTATAATTGGTATATTCCGTGACCATATTTAATCATGTGTCGACATTGGGTTGTGTTCATCGAGATGTTACATCAACTTATTTTTGTGGCTATCCGCTCGTGGGTTCCAGGAGCATCATGTCTGTTGTTCGCTTGCTAACTGCTCTGGCTTCGATTCCAGAAGCCTCGTGCCTGCCATGCACTAGCCATTCGCTCTAGCCCCGATTCCAAAAGCCCCACACCTTTTGTGCGCTTGTTGGGCGGTCAAGCCTAAAATCCAGTAACCATGCGCTCGAAGCTCACCACCTTCTTACTCGAGCCCTGATAGGTTTCCTCTTGAAACTTTAGATGTGTTCGCCGTGCGCTCAAGCTGTGGTCAAACGAAGAGACAACAACTATTTTTTTAAACGCGTTTTTCGAGCTCTATATAAATTTTCTCCTTCTTTCAATTATCCTAACTTTTGACTAAAGTATTTCGAAGCGCCTCTCTTTGAGAAAACTTAAATTTTTACTCCATTAATCTTACTCCAATTGAGAAAATCGCAATTAAATCATTGTGTTTCATGTGCTAATGGGTTTTCTCACCACCCTCTCTTTACCATTTCAACACTTCTACCATTTTACCTTCATTGGCGACATGGGTATTATAAAGAATGGGATCCGGTGGTGTTTGCTACTTCAAGCGGTTCGAGAGATAAGATTGACGTGAAAATCAAAAGGCGTTCGATTTCATTGTCATGGGAAAATTTAAGGAGTTCCTTAGTAGAGATCACAATACGGGAGTAAGTCGACTAGGTTAGCGCATCTGTGTCACCCGATCTATAAGTTGATTTTTATAGTAGATATCTTCTCTAACCGTTGAAGCCCGGAGGATTTTTCTCGATTACCGTGAGTATCAAGTTTTTCCTTCGTCATAAAAATTATCTCTTTTTATTATTACTTATTGTCGTATATATTTGATGCATGTTATTATTTTTAGTATCTAAATATAAATATTCTTTATGTGTATTGAATATTTAATTTTTTATTACTTTCGCTAATCTTTCATGGGGTTGAAACATTGTTATAAAATTTGGGACGAAACGGTCCTTTCAATTGGTATCAGAAACTCACCCCGATCCACGACTCCAAAATCTAGATGTATACGAATGGATCTCTCTCCGTACCTCCCTTCTTTGATGGAAGTAACTATGCATATTGGAAGGTTCGTATGAAAGCCTTTATCAAATCGATAGATGAGCGAGTGTAGGCTACTACTCAAATGGGGTGGATACCACCCAGAAGTTCAACCAACGATGAACCAAAAGTGTTGTCTTTATGGTCAAAAGAAGAATTTGATATATGTAATTGGAATAGTAAGGGATTACATGCTATTTTTATGACTGTATCTCTCGAAGAGTTTAAACGTATATCTATGTGCGAGACTTCTAAAAATGCATGTGACATTTTTGAGATTACCTGCGAAGGAACAAAATTAGTAAAAAATTTAAAATTACAAATGCTTACCGCTAGATTTGAAGAAATCTGTACAAAAGATGACGAAACATTCGATAAATTTTACACACAATTAAATGACATTGTAAACTCCACGTTTAACTTAGGAGAACGAATTCCTGAAAATAAAATTATTAGAAAAGTTCTCAGATCGCTTCCTAAACGATTTAGATATAAAGTTACTGCTATTGAAGAAAGTAAATATCTTGATAAAATAAAAATTAAGAAAGTTGTAGTATCTCTCCAAACTTATGAGTATACACTTTCCCAGTCGAGGAAGACTAAATTGATTGCTTTAAAAACTGTAAAAGAAGAGAGAGATCGTCTCTCGGATGTAAAGTCATGTAGTATGGAGGACTTTTCCATGTTCGTCAAAAATTTTAAAAAATTCTTTAAATAAAAGAATAGCAAACAAACATTTAAAGAAAATGACCTGGCTCATAACTCGACTAAGAGAAAAAGGATACCAAAGACTCCAAAAATAAAAAATCTCAATGAATCAAATGCTACGAATGCCAAGGATTCGGTCATATTTGGACTGAATGTCTAAAATTTAAATGTCAAAAAGGAAAAGCATTAAATGTATCTCTTTCAGATGATGAAGAAGATAAAAAATGTGAACAATCTTCTGAGGACCAAGAAAATAAATTATATGGCCTTCAAGACTTCCATTATAAATGACAATGAAGCTATTAGTGCAAAATCAAAACAATCGAACTCTTCCCGTGATGAATTAGATAATGGATTTGATGGCTTTCAAAAGACTTATGATAAATTATTTCGGGAATGCTTAAAAGTTAAGAAGATCAATAAATTCCTAAATAAAAAATTAAGCGAGATAGAAAAGGACAAAGCAGATATCACAACAAAACTGGAATGAGTCATTGTTGAACATCAAAAATTGGAAAATGGCAAATGAGTCCTTGTGTTCTAAAACAAAATCCTTGGAATCAGAGCTTGAAAATGCTAAAAATGATATTATGAAATTTTTAAGTGGAGCTCAAAAGTTAGATTATATGATAGGATTGGAAAAAATTGTAGGAAACAAAAAGAGTTTGGGATATATTGAGAACGCATATAAACTTGATAAATATTTGAAACATATCTTTGTTTCTGCTGCAAAACCTCCTCACAAAATCATGGGTACCCCAAAAATTTCTGCAACCTTGCCTAAAAGTGTTGAAAATCGAATTGGGTCTAAACCTGTCCAAATCCAAGAATAACACGATTGTAAATAAACTTGTAAGACACTTTCAAACATTTGGGTCTAATACTTATTTTCGCAAAGAATACAGAAAACCCAACACTATCTCTAAGTTTGTACCCACATGCCACGCATGTGAACAAATTTGACACGTTCGTCTCCATTGTCACACTATAAATCTGCTGGATAATCAAAGACAATAGGCAAAAGTGCAAAACTTGGTTAATTGTACACAACAGTTAAAAAACCAAGTAAAAAGATTAGATCAAAAGGTAAATTCAGGTCAGAAAATATGGGTAAAGAAAAATGATTTAAATCAAATCCCGAACTGACTTATCTACCAATTAAAATAAATAAATAAAAAGGCGTTTATTATATGCGCTGGCCTTCCACGGGCTCGAGCCACGCTACTCCCTCTTGATCATCCAGCGTGCAGCATGCGACTCGTAAACCCTGCTTTCTTTGTTCTCGCACGATTTCCACTCTCTCTGGCCGCCTCTCCCTGTCACACCCTTCCAGATCTACCTTTCTTCCTCTCCATTGTGGGCGTCTTCGAGGTAATTTCTTTCATTCCTCTCTGTTTATTCCTCTACGTTTTTTTTTTCGCCATTAATGGCGGCGCTGGCCCCACTTCCCTTCGTTTTAGCTAGATCTCCTCATAGGTCATCGTTCCCTTCCTATTTTGCTCCAGATCCACCAGTTAGAGCGCGGATTCGGTGCGCCGACCATGGATCTTGTGCGTCCCCTGTTTCCTAGTTCTTCCAGCGCTAATGGCACCTCCCTGGCCTTGTCCCATGCCACCCTCCCATGGCTGGGCATTACTCACCATAGATCCGACCCAGATTATCTCGCAAGCAACCATGAGGCTTTGGTCCTTGAGGCCGGCGGTGCGTGGCTGATGCTGCTCCTGGTGTTTCTAGGTGCTATTAACGAGTGCCTGCTCTGCACACGCCAGGCGCTATCCCGCTAGGCCTTGCCTCCCTCACCTCACACCCGCACACACAGCACCAAAAAATAAAATGGGTAAAGAAAGGGACCAAAAACAAATATATATATATCAATGAAGGTATCGATATAACCTTATTTGGGTATTCTTAAAATTTTTTTTGGTCTTTCAGATGTCGAGTCTGCGCAAATCATCTATTCAAAAATCGATCGGCAAACACAATCGGCCTAGTGGGCTCTCTGCTCTCGATCGCTTTATCAGTCCCAAGGCTAAGGCATTGTTTTCCACATACATATCCCATCGACAACTCTCTCTTAAATGGAAAGTTTGCTTTAACTCCCTCGACTGCTCCATCTCTTCTATATTCACTAATCGTCGTTGGGAGCCAATCCTCACCGGTTTGATTGCTCCTTCTCTTGTTCTTATTCAAGAATTTTATTCAAATATTCATGAGTCTTCATTCGATTCTTTTTCGACTTACTTGCGGGGTTAACACCTCTGGATTACTCCGGATGTAATTGCACGGGTTCTTAGTCTTCCTTGGGTGACAAATCTCGATTATCCTTTTCCCCATTCTCCAAGCCACCCCCAAATGAGATCGCTACATTCCTTCATAGTTCCCCCATGGAGTGGCATGGGCTATCTTTTAAGACTTCGCTTCTCTCCCTTAGGCACCTGGTCGTGAGCTGCATCATACTTACGAACATTTTTCCTATTTCTCACTTTTCCACTATTCCTATGGACAAAGCACTATTTTTGTATGCTCTCTTGAGTTGGTGGCCTATTGATTTGCCATCCAATATATTTTCTTACATCCTCTCCCATTTCACCACATGTAAAAATGATAACCTTTCTCATGGGTGCCTTATTCAGCTGCTACTTGCTGGACTCGGGCTTTCTTTTTTCGATTTTTCTCATCTCCAACTTGCATGCCCTATCACCTCCACCACCTTTACCGAGAGCAGGTCCCATACTCGTCAATTCGCCGAGACTCCCTAGGAGCCGTTAGATGAGCCTCTCCTTGAGGTGCCTTCCTATCAGCCAGAGAGTGGACCATCTTGCTCCGCCTCGTCCTACCCTGACCCCTCAGGTCCTGACCCTTTTTCTCCTCCTCGGCACTCCACCTCTTCCTCGCATTCTAATGGGTCAAACGTCTCACTTTGCCAATTGTTTTGAACGTCTCTATTGTGTTCGGATATTCTCGCTAACTTTGAGCGTATGGATGCCCGCTTGGCTACACAGGAGGTTGTGCTTCGATGGTGGCGGCGTCATTATGGTCTGCAGCTCTCCGACGATTCTTCAAGCTCTGAGTGATCCCCTCTCTTTGGATCTTCGTGACAAAAAGGGGGAGACCATCAGCTATTTTGATAGGGGGAGACCATATGTTTGTGATTTTGATAGGGAGAGACCTAATTATTTTTATTAGAGGGAGATATTTTTATTTTTGTTAGGGGGAGTTCTTGAATTTTTCAGCGGGGTTTGATACTTTTATTTGTCTTATTGACTTACAGATTTTACTACCTTTATTTAGTGTGATGCTATTAATACTGTTCCTATTTTTTTATGATGTGTATGTTGTTATAAGCTATTGTGTATGGTTACCTGTCTTTTATATTACTCTAGACATATTATATCCCTTTATATTTTATCTATCCATTTATATTAATCATGGTTGACTAGACAATATAACTATAGTATCAACATGGCAGCTACAGTATCAACACAACAGCTCTCATATAGATTTTTTATATTTACTTGTTGTATTATTTTTATTTCTCACCAGTCGTAGATTTTTATGTATATGAGTTCTATCTAGATGGTATCTGAACCCTTATTTCTATTGTATTTTTTTTCTTTATATGTTTTGTCACGAAATTACCAAAGGAGGAGATTGTTAGGGTAATTTTTGTGGTTGACATATTCCATGACCATATTTAGTTATATATCGATGTTGGGTTGTGTTCATCGAGGTGCTGCATCAACTTATTTTCGTGGCTGTTCGTTCCCAGATTCCAGGAGCATCACGCCTGCTGTTTGCCTGTTAACTGCTCGAGCTCCGATTCTAGAAGCCCTAGCTTGCCGTGCGCTCGCCATCCGCTCGAACCTCGATTCCAGTAACCCCGTACCTTCTGTGCACTCGCTAGGCAATCAAACCTAAAATCTAGTAACCATTCGCTCAAAACTCGCCACCTACTCGCTCAAGCATTGATAGGGTTTCCTCTTAAAACCCTCGGTGCGCTTGCCGCACGCTCGAGTTGTGCTTGAGCACTGAGGCAACAGCCATTTTTTTAAATGCATTTTTCAAGCTCTATAGAAATTTTATCCTTCTTGCAATTGGCCTAACTTTTGATTAAAGCATGTTGAAGCACCCCTTTTTGAGAAAACTTAAATTTTTACTCCATTAATCTTACTCCAATTGAGAAAATGACAATTACATCATTGTGTTTCATATGCTAACGGGTTTTTTTACCACCTTCTCTTTACTGATTCAACACTTCTACTCTTTTGCATTCATTAGCGACGTGGGTATTGTGAAGAAAGGGATCTGGTGGTGTTTACTACTTTAAGCGGTTCGAGAGAGAAGATTGACGTGAAAATAGAAAGACGTCTGATTCCATTACAGTGGGCAAATTTAGGGAGTTCCTTGGCAGGGATCACAAGACGGGAGTAAGTAGGTTAAGTTAACGTATCTATACCACTCAATCTGTAAGTTAATTTTTATAGTGGATATCTTCTCTGATCGTTGAAACCTGAAGAATTTTTCACGATTACCGCGGGTATCGGATTTTTTTTTTTTCATAAAAAATTATTTCTTTTTACTATTACTTATTGTCGTATACGTTTTATGCATATTATTGTTCTTGGCACTTAGATATAAATATTCTTTATGTGTATTGAATATTTAATTTTGTACTGCTTCCGCTAATCTTTCACAAGGTCGAAATCTTGTTGTAAAATTTGGAACAAAATGGTCCTTTCATATTGAATGATAACCGGCTGCCAGTCTCAATGACCCACAATAATAAAACTGTGTGAAACTTTTTTTAGAGTTTATAAAAAGGAGTGCGATTAAGAGAGAAATATCACTTGTAAAGTTAGAAATTAGTGAGCACCGCTAGTAAGAGAAAGTGAAGAAAGATAGAGAAGGGGGCGAAGAAGAGTTTTCTTTCTCTGGAGAATTTTCCACACTCACTGCTTGGGTCGATTACGTACAAGGAGTTGAACTCTTATATTTGAAATGTATGTAATCAATTTTACATAGTAAAAATTTGTGAATGTACAGTACAATGATTTATTTCCTTTTGTTCAGAAGAGTTTTTTCTATATAAAATTACTTGTGTCTTGTCTTGTTATTTTGTGATGGTCGTTTATCCCCAGTGTATTGCTGTCGTTGCTAGTTTCATCTTTTCTTCTTGATTCATTCGCGTCGACGGCAACTTATTCCAACAACAACAAGAGAAAAAAATATCTGTATAATAGATATAAGACTCATAAAAAAAATAATATATCCCAACAAACAAAGCAACATTACGTGAAGGAGCTAGTCAACAACTTGGAATTGAAATTAGGCGACTGTCTACTGCATCAAAAAGAGAAATACACGCGAATCTCCTCACGCTTGTGCTATGTGCGAACTGTGTTGTGTAGTTGGAGTATGAATCAAACATTTCTTTGCTAGGCTTTTCAGTCATAAATGACCGAGCTTTTTCAATTCTAACGATCAATGTAAGTGGCCAGGTTGATTACGCATCATTCCCTAAGATTTGGACCAACTAGAGGAGTACCTATCAATAATAATTAGGGAAGATGTAAGAGATTTAACTTTAGTTTTTGCCTAGAAAATGAGATTCAGCATAGTTTTGAAGATTGCTTAGATACTCAACCCGGCATGGATTGAGTTTTGTAGTTTCGAATTTGATATAAACAATAGAATATTATGTTCAAATTTTCAACAAAAAAATTTACAAAATTATGTCAGAGTCGTTAGCAATTTTTGTACATGTTTTGTTAGAGATTTACCGCTTATATAGAGAATTTAATATTAAACTGCCTGATAAAATTAGAATTTGTTGAAAACTGTCTAAGTAAGATCAATCTGACCCATTGAAATATGAAGCCCATAAGCAACAAACTTATGAAGATACTAGTCGAGTTGTTAGGCCTAGATCAGTAAAAAAAATTTGACCATATTATCAAGTATCTAAATGACAGAACTATTAGAGCCATAAAAATTGAGATATCAAATAAGGGACAATTAATTAAATCATATAGTTAATCATACTTGACAATTAATGAAAAGGTAGCATGCACGTTTACAAGACGGGCTATGTCGAACATGGCATGGGACAAATACATCCTGTCCCAACACGGCACGTGGCCCACTTGTATTGCATCGAATGTGCCTTTGGGTCATATTATGCCAGGCATGGCACTAATATAATATACA
>JAODPA010113066.1:0-19242 GCA_025585075.1 Nepenthes mirabilis
GGTCTATTTGGATCTCCAGATTACCCTTAATGAGCTCGTGGCCGTTGATCTTGTCTGCATGGAAAAGTGCCAAGGTTATTTTATTTTATTTTTAGTCCGTACCCCACAATTAAAAAAAAATAGAAAATAGATTTACATTTTAATTATAGAGTAATGATTAGTGATAAGTCTAATATAAATGTGAGCCAATTTACTTTGAAGAGTTATCACCAAGGATTCTGTTTCAGCGTGGTTCTTATGAATTTCTACAAACAGAATTAATGATCGGTATATTTAGACTTTAAAAGTTTTAGACTCAACACGTTGGAATTGGAAAAAAGTTATGAAGCTTCGTCCTGTGATGAGGCTTCATACAATTCATCAAATTGGTGATGGATTTGTTATATTCCTTTTGGGTGATTATTGGCACCCGATGGGCCTATTCTGTGACAAAATATCGGACAGAACTAGGCTGGTTACTGGGTTACCTAGTGATGTCAAAGTAAAGGTTATTATCTAGGGAGGAAAATGGTAGTGGCCTAATGAAAAAGATATGGAGGTGGCTTGCTTGATGGATGATATGCCTAGATATAACCCTGATCTGGTGAGGAAGGATGCTATCGAATGGAATGCTAGTTTTGATGGGAAATTCTCAGTTCGATCAGTATACTACCTTCTCCACCCTCCTAAAGAGAAAGTAATTTGGGCTTCCTTAGTGTGGGGTTCAAACTATATCCCAGCCCACGCGTTCATTCTCTGGCTAATTATTCGCAGAAGATTAAGTACGCTCGATCGCATTAGAGGTCCTGCGGATGTCCCCAATTCATGCATCCTGTATAATAATGAGGCTGAGAATCACGACAATCTTTTTTTTAATTATCAATTTTTAGCAAGCATATGGAATTTGGTTCGCCATAGAGCGCACCTGCATTTGGCCATACGCGGATTGGAACTAGAACATCATATGGGCAGCGAACAAATGGAAAGGAAATAACATTAAAGCTCATTCATTGCGTCTCACCCTATCTGCCACAGTGTATTTTATATGAAAGGAACGTAATTGTAGAACCTTTCGTAAGTCTTGACTTTAAGATGCTAATCAGATTTTCACTCAAATTATTGATGTGGTCCGGTGTAGACTTAAGGCTAATCTGGCTGTAAGACACTACGTAAACAGGTCGACTATCGTACGATGGAATCTTGTGTCCAATGGTTAGTTGGGAGCGTGCCTACATGCGCGCTGCCAACCTTTGATTCTGAGTTTTGGAGGTTTAGGTCTAAGTTTGCAATCTGCGGTTAATCGTGTGTAGTCTTGAGTCCTGGTTAGCTGTTCATACTGTTACCCTTTTGATGTATGCCCACCTATTTTTGCCTTCACTTGTTCTTGTTGGCTGGCCCCTTTTAAAACTCCAACTAGACCTCTGGACCTACTTACCAAAAAAAAAAAAAGCCTATTGGCCAGAGTGCATTTTTGATAGGTAGTTTGCTATTAAGCAAAAAAAAAAAAAAAAAAAAAAATCTTCTTCCAGGATGATTGTTTCTTGGTTGGGTATGTTGTCGGTATGCTGATTTGATTCTTTGGGACAGTTTGGCCGGCCTAGTGTCCGCGTACCGTAGTGCCAGTTTTCTGAACAAGGGTGCCTTCCTTGCTGATTTGTCAAAGAAGTAGAAGATGAAGCGCGAGATATTCATGGGCAGAGTGCTCCTGCGGTGGCTAGTTTGCTTATTTGCACATTTGAGGAGGTTCGGTGGGTAGTTTTGCTTCCTCTTGTTGGTGGGCAACGGGCGGCCTACAGACCAGAATACAGAAACATTTACTTCTGTTGGATGGAATGGACGTCCAATTGATAAAGCACACAAGCACCTTGTAGTAGAGGTAAGAAAAGAGAAATGAATACCAAATTTTACGTAGAAAATCCTTATCAAATTAGAAAAAAAATCACATGACACAAAATTCATAAAGAATCACTAAATATGAGAAAAATTATATGAGGTGAAAATAATAACAGAGCAAAAGGAAACAAAAGCCCTCACACTTTGTTTTATTCACATCTCTCTTTCTTTTCACTTTCACTCCTCTGTTTCACTCTTTCTCAACTTATCCGGTATCTTCTCCTTTTTTTATTTTCGTGTTCTGCACGTTTATATGCAACGTGTATATACATATATACACGCCCATCACCATAGCCCAACTTGGTGATTGGTGTTCAACTTTCAAGATCTGCTTGCATGTGCACGCCCTGTCCTACAGCAGGTGACGCATACCTACTCCTGCAGACCGATCAGCCTTTGGAGTTTTGAGAATGACTTCTACCAACCACCCAAAAGGGTAGGTCAACTATACACTTTTTGGGTATGACAGTCATTCAGGTCTTTCAAATACAGCATATTAATTATGTTGTCCGTCTCTTCATATTAGTCTGTCAATCACACCGTTGACCGATTGTAGTAGTCCGTCCCACTTCTTCAAATGACTCACAACTTATGACGGTCAACATATTGATCGAAAGAGTTGACCGTCCAAAAGACTCCGGTCAATCCTGTTGACCGAAAATCCTTCTTTTTAGCACATTCGTGCTCAGTTCAAATCCTAAGGACTTTCAAACGGGAGTGATCCCAACAAACTTTTCCTCACTACAGTGAGGAAGTTAAGTCCATCATCCCGGTCAGCCTGCAGCATGCTTCATTCTTTTCCTTTGGTAGAATCTTGGTCATCATATCTACCCCATTCTCTTCAGTGTCAACCTTTACCAGTGACAGTAGGCCGGCTTCCAATATATCTCTCACCCAATGATATCGCACATCAATGTGCTTTGATCTAGAATGGAGTGTGGAGTTTTTGCAGAGATGAATGGTACTCTAACTATCACAAAGTACTGTATACTTTTCTTATCTGATGCCCAATTCCTAGATGAATTTCTTCATCCATAACATCTCCTTACATGCTTCTGTCACAACAATATACTCAGTTTCAGTAGTGAAAAGAGCGACACACTTTTATAATTTGGACTGTCAGGAGACTGCTCATCCTATAAATTTCACCAAATATCCAGAAGTGGACTTGTGACTGTCAACGTTTCCAGCCATATTAGCATTTGAATAGCCTACCAATTGAGGCTTGTCACTTCCAAGATACCAGCACCTCTTGAAAGTTTCTCGGATGTATCTCAGAAACTACTTTACTGTAGACTAGTGTTTCTTCCCTGGATTGGATACAAATCGGCTGACTATGCCAACAGCATGTGCTATGTCCGGCCTGGTGCATACTAGGGCATACATGAGGCTTCCTACGGCTGAAAAGTAGGAAACGCCTCTCATGTATGTCTTTTCTTCGTTCGAAGATGGACACTGGCGGTTGCTTAACCTATGATAATTTGCCAAAGGAGTGCTGACAGGCTTGGACTTGTCCATATTAAAATTGTTGGAGCATCTTCTCAAAGTAATTTTCTTGAGACAACCATAGTCTCCTTACCTCATGGTCGCGAATGATTCTGACACCAAGAATCTGCTTCGCCGGTCCGAGGTCCTTCATGACAAATGATTGCCCAAGTTGCTCCTTTCATTTCTTTATCCGAGCAGCATTTTATCCAACGATCAACATGTCGTCCACATATAGGAGAAGGATAACAAAATCATCATCGAAAAATCTTTGTGTGAATACACAGTGATCATAAGTAGTCCGCCGGTACTCTTGACTGACCATGACCGATTCAAACTTTTTGTACTACTGTCTCGGAGCATATTTTAACCCATACAGGCTTTTCCTTATATGACAAACTAGTTGCTCCTTTCCTTTAGCCTTGAACCTTTTTGGCTACTCCATATAAATTTTTTCTTCCAATTCATCATAAAGAAAAGCTGTCCGGATGTCCATTTGCTTCAATTCCAGGTTCTGGGTGGCTGCTAATCCCAGTACAACCCTTATGGAAGACATCTTCACCATTGGAGCAAAGATCTCATCAAAATTAACTCCCTTTCATTGACTGAAACCTTTCACCATTAGCCGTGCCTTATATCTCAACTGCACAGTGTCTTTAGGCGTCTTTTGTCGAAAAACCCACTTGTTCTTTAAAGCTCTCTTCCCCTTAGAAAGTTTGACTAGGTCGAATGTGTGATTTTCATGGAGAGAACACATCTCATCCTTTATGGCTTCCAGTCACTTTTCCTTGTTATCATCTTCCATAGCCTCTTCATAAGTTTCAAGTTCTTCGGTATCAATGAGCATAATATACTCACTAGGAAACAGACGGACGGACGGCCGTCTGTTTCGTGAAGATCGTCTGACAGGCAGATCCTCAACCGATTGAGGAATGACTTCATCCTGGCCTTCATCAGGAGTTATTATTTCTTCACCATTGTGATCGACCGCCTCAGGACCATTGTCCCCATCTTCTAGAGATATCGGACGGACTACTTTGACACTTACTTTATCCGTCCGCTCGCTATCACACTTGGCTTTTCTACCAACATCCTTGATTGTTTCATTTTCAACGAAGGTTTTGTCCCTTGATTAGACAAGTCTTTTTCCAACTGGGTCATAAAATCTGTACCTAACTCATCTTTTCCGTAGCCCAAAAAGACACACTGCATCATCTTTGGCTCCAACTTTGTCCTTTCATCTCTTGGGACATGGACAAAGGCTTTACATCCAAACACCCGCAGATGATCATAAGACGACTCCTTGTTCAACCATGTCTTCTCTGGCACTTCACCCTTCAATGGTATATTGGGCGACCTGTTTATAATGTAGGCCGCCGTCTTCAGTGCTTCGACTCAGAAGTATCCAGGGAGCTCAGTTTTCGAAAGTATACACTGTACTTTTTCTAAAAGTGTGCGGTTTATCCGCTCAGCCACTCCGTTCAACTGTGGCATCTTTGGAGGCGTCTTTTGATGCCTAATACCATGTGACCGACAATATGCATCAAAGGACCCTATGTATTCACCGCCGTTACCGCTTCGGACGGTCTTTATTTTCTTCCCCGTCTGTTGCTCAACAAAGGTGTAAAATTTCTCAAATACACCAAGGACTTGGTCATTGGTTTTCAATGGATAGACCCACAGTTTTCTGGAACAGTCATCAATGAAAGAGATAAAATAATGAGCTCCACCAAATGACTTTTCTTTGAATGGTTCACACACATCTGTGTGGATGAGTTCAAGCAGTTCTGCCTTTGGGGCGGACAAGTCTCCATAAAAGGAGACTCTCCTTTGTTTGCTGGCCAAGCAGTGAGGATACGTCCTTAATCCGTCCTCCTTTACTCCGACAATAAGGCTCTTCTTGGTCAAATGATTCAGTCCGTGTTCACTAATGTGGCCCAACCTTTTGTGCCACAAGTTTTCAGTTTCCTTGCCAGTAGCAGCATTTACATCTCCGGCCGTTGAGAACACCTTTATGATGTACAAGCCGGAGCACCTTTTCCCTCTTACCACTACCAAAAATTCTCTGGTAAGTTTTTACTCACTTTCATAGAAGGTGCTACAATAACCTTCATCATCCAGTTGACCAGTTGAGATGATATTGAGCCTGATGTCAGGAGCGTGTCAAACGTCCTTTAACATCAGCTTCATCCCGTTATTTGTGATTAGCACAACGTAGTCTTGCCAATAATTTGGGATGTTCTTTTATTACCCATCCTTATCACTCCAAAGTTTCCTGGAGTGTAGGATGTGAACAACCCCCTTTTTGACATGGCGTGCAAGGTGGCACTAGGATCAATCACCTAGCTGGACTCCTCGTCCATTAGGTTTGCCACGTTTTCTTCACATGTCACCAGGAGATCACTTCCTGTGACCACTGAGACGGAAGACTTGTCCTTACTTCGTCCCTTTTCTCCTTTTTCCTTCTCGGCGTTCTCGTACTTTCACTTGAAACACTACTTCTTGATGTGGCCCTTTTTGCTACAATGATGGCACTTAAGGTTTTGGTACCTTGAACGAGATTTGCTGCGTCCCTTCTCTCCAGGCTTCTGGCTTCCACTTCTACTTTGTCCCCAAGACTTGGTCACAAGTACTTCACTATGAGAAGACGTTGAAACCCCTTGTGACCGCCTTGACTCATTCATGAGTAAAGAGACGATGACCTCGTCCAGTTTGAGAGTATCTTTTCCAAACAGGAATGTGGTGACAATATGGTCATAAGAAGTTGGCAGAGAGGCCATTAGCACCAATGTCTTATCCTCCTCCTTGATTACTTTATCAAGGGTGGATATCTGTGTTACAATCCGATTAAAATCGTTCAAATGCTTCTCAAAACTATCACCTTCTGACAACCGTAGGCCATAGAACTGTTTCTTAATTTGAAGCCTGGTTGTCAAGGTTTTGGACTTATATCGGCTTTCAAGCTTCTCCCACACTTCTACCGGATCAGTTAAGCCAAGGACCTCCCGGAGCGTGTTGTCCGTCAGGCATAGTTTGATAGTGCAGTTGGCAAGATATCGTTTATCTTGCTAGTCCTCCTCTGATAGGCTTTCTAGCTTATCTTCCTTCTTCTTCAATGCTTTGATTGTTTCTTCTCTAATCAAGATGTTCTTCATCCTCTTCTACCAGAGGATGAAGTTACCCTACCCATTAAACTGTTCTACACTGAATGGCAAGTTCTTTGAGGAAGATGACACCATTCATACGGAATTGTCAACCAGGCTCTGATACCACTTGTTGGTGGGCAACGGGTGGCCTACAGACCAGAATACGGGAATAGTTACTTCTGTTGATTGGAATGGATGGCCAACTGATAAAGTATACAAGCACTTTGAAGTAGAGATAAGAGAAGAGAAATAAATACCAAATTTTACGTAAAAAATCCTTCTCAAATAAGAAAAAAATTACGGGATACTAAATCTATAAAGAATCACTAAATATAAGAAAAATTATAGGAGGCGAAAATAAGAACAAAGTAAAAGTAAACAAAAGCCCTCACGCTTTGTTTTTACTCACACCTCTCTTTCTTTTCACTTTCACTCCTCTGTTACACTCTTTCTCAACTTATCAAGTGTCTTCTCCTTTTTCTTGTTCTCGCCTTCTGCATTTCTATATGCAAAGTGTACATACATATATACACGCCCCTTATCATAGCCCAACTTGGTGATTGGTGTTCAACTTTCAAGATCTGCTTGCATGCGCATGCCCTGTCCTGCAACAGGCGGCGCATGCTTGCTCCTACAGACCGATCACCCATTGGTGTCTCAAGAATGACTTCTACCAACCACCCAAAATGGTAGGTCAACTGTACACTTTTTGGGTACGACAGTCATTCGGGTCTTCCAAATACAGCATGTCAACTCTGTTATCTCTCGCTTTATTTTAGTCGGTCAATCACTCCATGGACAGGTCGAAATAGTTCGTCCCACTTCTTTAGACGACTCACAACTTATGACGGTCAACATATTGATCAGAAGAGTTGACCGTCTAGAAGACTTCGGTCAACCCTATTGACCGAAATTCCTTCCTCCTAGCACATTCCTGCTCTGTCCAAATCCTAAAGACTTTTACACGGGAGTGATCCCAACACCTTTCTAGGATGGCTGCCGGTGTGCATCTTTTTGCAGATCTAGTTGGGTTGGTTCCATTAAAAAAAACCAGCATATTGGGCTATTTTTGGTTCACTGGTATGCAAAAAGAAAAAAAAGGGGGGCATATTAGTCTTTTAGGTTTTACCAGTATGCAAAAAAAAAAAAATTTCGGTCAGCTTGACGTTTGCAGGCTCCCTGACTTTCTTTGTCCCTGACTTTCTTTGTTTCTATCAGTATGATTGTCAAGGGGCATTCTAGGCCGTTTCCTATTTGCTGGTTTGCTGACCGGTATGGCTCTATTTGGCAGTTTTATCAAGCTAGGCTGGTCTAGTTTCCAGGGCCGGTGTGGTTGGGTTGGCCATATTGTATCTGATACCTGGTATATTAGTTCTACGATTCATATTGGTGTAAAAAAAAAAAGGAATTTCGGTCTGATTTGATGCTCCATAGAGGCCTATGAGCTGAAGAAAGTTGCATTTGCTGCTGTTGATGCACGATTGATATAAAAAAAATCTGGCCTTCTGGCTATCCCGGAATGACGTTCGATGTTCTGTTATATATACTAGAATGGACGGTCTGGACTGCATTAGCTTGATACAGCTGGAATGGATGTCTTGGTATAATTGGCCGGTTTGGCATAGTTTGACAAAAGGAGTTCCCGGACTGGACGCTTGATCTTTGAAGTACTTCTAATTTTCATCTCTATGCAAGTTTGGCCATTTCGACCGGCCAGCTCTCATTTCTGTAGTGGATACTTTGTTAGCAGGACTAGTAGGAATGTTGGATTGTTAGTTTGGACACTGTATCTTTTGATTGACAGCCTTGGTTGATGACCATTGGCGGATGAACTGTGTTTTACTTCTATGTTTTATATGTTTCTATGATTTCGTGATTTAGTGTATGGAGCTTGTAATATTTCCCAACGTCTTTATTCTAATTTCAAGTCTGCAAAATACTTAAAAATAGAACATTGGTTCTGTATTTTTTCTTTGTCATTAATAAAATTTAAATACTTATCAAAAAAATAAATAAAAAAAATAAATGTGGGCCAACCAGGAATGAAGTCCAACCGGCCGAAAGGCCCAGCTAGGCGGCAGGGCCCAAAGAGCCTCGTGCGAAGCCCAACACCGTGAGATGGATCCTGGGCCAGACAGACCGCACCCAAGCCCACTTGACAGCTCCTTACACATGCCCAATCACGGTCTACATGCGCCTCTCCCATCGATGGTTGCAGACTGACAGTGTAGAGACGCAAGACCAGAAAATACCATCCAATGGCCACGCGGTCAACTCTAATGGGCAGCGGTGTCCGCAGATCGGTAGCGGCTCAGCTAATCTCAGCAAAAAAGGCCAAGCTTGTGTCAACTACACCGGACGACGGTCCCCTCACCACCACAAGACAATGCCTGACATCAGTGACCACCGCTAGTGTTTAGCAGGCGACGAACCCAAGTAGGATACCCTGTTATAGGTTCCCATGCCCAAAGGCTCCACCACGGAGTTCTACAAATACCTTCCGTTTCGCTGAAAAAGGGAGGTCATTCAAGGTCACAAAAGCTAATTCGAAATAATTCAAGCCAAGCTTTGAATACAAACTTTAGCCCAGACTCACAAAGAACGGGGAAAGAACCGAACTCTCTTTCCTCCAAAGAAAACCGTCGCTCTTATCCAGCGACGTCGGAAGATAAGTGGAGAGGTGAGTTCTGCCAATCTTTTAACCTCTTATTAGTTGTTTATGGTGCGCAGGGCCCACATTGAGAGACGTGAAAATTGGATCAGTTCAAATTTGACTCAACGTAAGAAATTCGAAGGCTCCCTAATCCGCACAGTAATCCATACCTGAGGACGTATTAGTTAGTATACTATGTGATTTATAGCTAAACTCTAATAGTGCTATTTTTTGCAAATATATTTTCACAATATTATACTATAAATATATTTCACTATATAAAATGAAGTATAATGAGCGGATTCATTTATCAATCATTGAGGTAAACTATGATGTTCCTTGTTCACCGGTCATAAAAATATTTATTGTGAAATACTTGGGGTCTAAAAGCACATCTGACCAAGTATATGTAATCAAAGGACTTGGTAAACCGGGCCCCAAGTAACTCGGTCAAAAAGACTTATCCGGTCAAGTCAATTCCTTCTTACTAATGAATGGGTTTGCCATCTCCTCGGCCTTCCCTTATGGAATTAGTGAGTTGAATGGCGGACGATGTTCCTAAAGATGGACTGTTGAGTTCAGTGGGTGTCCGGGCCAACTAGAAGATCAAAGTACCTTGAGATATTGGAAAAGACTTGTGGGCGTCATGGTTGAAAGACAAATAGTATTACAGGCATCGAAAAATTGATTATCGCAATTGGTCAGTCGATAAAAACTTGGATGCAACAAAAAAGCATATTAGTTCTTTAAGTAAAAGCCATACATTGAAAAAATGAGGTCCAACTAGATGTTGATGCTTGAACAAACAACGTAAAAAGCCTCACATTTCTTGGGGAAGCCAAAAACTGTAGGCCCAAGACTCCTCTATAAATAGTGAGGGAATGATAGAGCTAAATAGAGAGAAAAAAAATCAACAATAATCCTCCCACGAGGATAATTCTCATTGAGCATTGCTTCAATCAATTGTTCATCTTAAGAGGATCATTGCATTCTTCTTGAGTGGTTGCCTTAGCTCAAGCCTATTCATTGCTCACGGGCTAATATTGGTCGAACAAGGCTTCATTGAATTTACATAGATATCGACCAAAGTTAGGAACGGAACTTCTTACTTGTCAATCTTCCAACCATGCAATACACAATTTGATCCTTCAACTTCCAGTATTAGTAGTTCCATAGCTCAGTTATTGTGACTAATGATTTTCTATTTCACGTGTTTCGACTTGAGTTCAAACTGATTTAGATATGGAATGAGTTTATTGAGGGCATACGAACCTTTTCATTCGTTTCTTTTCTGGTATATAGGATATAGATTGAAGTCTCTGATCTAACTCAATTTCAAGTTTTTAGCAATTTATATCGAACATTAGTGTAAATACATATCAACTAACAACCTATTGACAATTTTATTAGATCTCCCTTTTGTATTAACAAATTTTAGACATTAAATAGTATTTAAGTCTATTATCTTATCATATTATTGCATCTTATGTGTTTGGAAATTGTTTAGCAAGGGTCTATAAGCTTTCAGTTTTATGTACCAAATTTGTATGATATCCGCATGATAGACACTCTAAGTGTCCAAAGATGAATCAGAAGTCAAACAACCTTCGCAGTCAAAAGAAAAAATGAGGCGCATCCGAGCCATCCGCTTGAAGCGACGAGTATCGTTGGATGAAGAAGGGGTGTATTGTGATTTCATTGCCACATCAGATGAGACGTGCGCCTTACATGATGAAAATGAGAAGCAGCCAACAAGCATCATCAAAAGCCAAGTGCCAGGCATGCGGGCAACCTCTTTTAGCTGTAGCAACCACCCTATTGTTAGGAGAATATTTGTTAGCTAGAAATGAATATTAGAGCACATTCTTGTAAGATCTAAGCAAAAAATATAATAGAGAATGATTGATGAAATGAATTACCTCTTAGTGGTTTGTTGAATGGTTTTCTTGAAATCTCTGCCATTTTGGTATTAGGAATCCTATCCATCTTTCATTTTTTCTTGGAATTTTCATCTTTCTTTCTTATTCTATTCTTCTTCCCTTGGAAGTAGTTGAGCACAGTAAGAATTGCGGTTCAAGTCGTGAGGATAACCTTCGTTGGATAAGGCTATCGTATAGAAACCTCCTCCCTAGACCCGGTGCTCCGCTACTGTTGCCCACTGCTGTGACCGTTAACGACATAGCTGGTTCCAACCTTGGGTGGAAAGATTGTTGTGAGTAGCAACCAGCATGAAACTGTTGGCAAAGAGGGCGTCTAACCTTCTCACTCAAATGACACAGTAAGGAATATGAATAAAGAAGAACAATGAACACAAGAATTTTTACGTGGAAAACCCTTATTAATTAAGGGAAAAATCGCGGGACAATCCGTTCACTGAATGTATTTCACTATGTGAGAGATTTTAGGAACAAATTTCCCCGTTACACAGTAGATAATAAAGAAAAATTGAAGAACAGAGTAACAGCAACACACGAACGGTTGCTTACAGTTTCTCCTCTTTTCACCGTTTTTTCCTCTCGCTCTCTCTAGCACTGAGGCACTCAAAAAACTATCTCACACGCACGTCTATAGTAAGTCACAATACTTGCTTTTAATATCAAGAACCACACACAGAAAGATCTGGGGCAATATTCCGCCCAGAAAAGGACAGGATCGATCCTCTCCAACAATGCGAATATGCCCTGTCCAAAAACGGCTTCAACATAACCGTCTAAGATCATGTATCTCCAAAAAATCTACTTAGTTGGCGTTGTTCTGGATTGCCTGGCGGGCGGCCAACCGTTGGTCGTCTGCGTTCTCCACGAGACCGGTCAACACCCTCGTTGACCGTCTGAAATCTCTCAGTGAATCCGGTCTACTTAACCTCCATACCGGTCAACATTGTTGGCTGGTAATGTTAACCGTCAATCCGCTCAATTATGTTGACCGGAGTTTCTTTCCTGAATGAAATAGCACATTCGTGCTCCGTCCAAGTTCTTTGATCACAAAAACTTCTTCATGGGAGTGATCCCCAACAAACTTTCCCTCACAACCATGAGGAAGCTGGGTCCATTAGCCCAGCTATCGTGCAGCATGCTTTATTTTTCCCTCTTGGTAGAATCTTAGTTATCATGTCTGCCCCGTTGTCTTCAGTACTGATCTTCTCCAGTGATAATAGACCAGCTTTAAGCACGTCCCTCACCCAATGGTACCGAACATCAATATGCTTGGATCTCGAGTGGAACGAAGAATTCTTACAGAGATGTATTGCACTCTAATTGTCACAGAATACACTGTACTTGTCCCGTTAAAGACTCAATTCTTGAACAAATTTCTTCATCCACAGCATCTCCTTGCACGTGTATGTTACTGCAATTACTCGGCTTCGGTGGTCGATAGGGCCACTCACTTCTGTAACTTGGATTGCCAGGAGACTGCTCCTCCTGTAAATTTTACAAAGTAACCTGAAATAGATTTTTGGGAGTCTAAGTCGCCGGCCATGTCAGCATCCGAATAACCCACTAACTGGAGCTTGTCACTTCCAAGGCATAGGCACCTCTTGGAAGTCTCCCGAATGTATCTCATAATCCACTTAACTGCGGACCAATACTCCTTCCCCGGATTGGATAGAAACCAGCTGACTATTCCAACGGTATAAGCTATGTCAGGTCTAGTACACACCAAGGCATACATCATGTAAGGTCCCACATTGGATTGGGGGAGGGGAACGAAGTGTCCTTATAAGGGCATGGACACCTCCCTCCTTGTAGACGCATTTTGGGGGCGGCTGTAGCCGTCTGCCGGGAACAAAACCGTGAGGCCTGTAGGCTTGGAGATGCCGTGAAACTCTCCTAGGCTGCGGCTTGTAGGCTTGGAGACGCCGCGAAGTTTTCCCAGGCCAAAGCAGATAATATCTACATGCGGATGCGCCCGGGATGTTACAAATGGTATCAGAGCCGGAATCCAATCTAGTGTGCCAGCGAGGACGTTGGGTCTCCAAGGGGGGTAGACTGTAAGGTCCTACATTGGATTGGGGGAGGGGAATGAAGTGTCCTTATAAGGGCATAGACACCTCCCTCCTTGTAGACGCGTTTTAGGGGCGGTTGAGGCCGTCTGCCAGGAACAAAACCGTGAGACCTGTAGGCTTGGAGATGCCGTGAAACTCTCCCAGGTTGCGGCCTATAGGCTTGGAGATGCCGTGAAGTTCTTCCAGGCCAAAGCGAACAATATCTACATGCGGATGCGCCGGGGACGTTACACATCAGGCTTCCCACAGCAGAGGAATAGGGCACACCTTTCATGTATTTCTTCTCGTCATTCGAGGACGGACATTGATGAGTGTTCAAGTTGTAATGGTTTTCCAAGGGTGTGTTTACGGGCTTCGACTTGTTCATGTTGAATCGTTGGAGCACTTTCTCAATGTAGCTTTCTTGAGACAGCCACAATTTTTTGGCCTTCCGATCGCGTATAATTCTGACTCCCAAAATTTACTTCGCCGATCCAAGGTCCTTCATAGCAAATGACCGTCCAAGTTGCTCTTTCAGCTCCTTTATCCGAGCACCATTTCGTCAAACTATCAACATGTCATCAACATATAGGAGAAGAATGATAAAATCATCATCAGAAAATCTCTGCACAAATACACAGTGGTCACGAGTACTCTGCCGGTAACCTTGGCCGACCATAACAGACTCGAACTCCTTGTACCACTGCCGAGAAGCTTGCTTCAAGCTATACAGACTTTTCCTCAAATGGCAGACAAGTTGTTCCTTTCCTTTAGCCTCAAACCCTTTCGACTGTTCTATGTAGATTTTCTCCTCAAGCTCTCCATGAAGAAATACAGTCTAGACATCCATCCGCTCCACCTCAAGGTCCTAAGCGGCAGCCAGACCCAATACCACACGTATGGAAGACATCTTCACTATCGGAGCAAATATCTCATCAAAATCAATTTCCTTCTATTGTCCGAAACCTTTCACCACCAGTCATGCCTTGTATCTTAGCTCCTTGGTGTTCTCGTCCATTTTCAACTGGAAGATCCATGTATTCTTCAGGGCCTTCTTCCCCGTGGGAAGTTTAACAAGGTCGAATGTATGATTCTTATGAGGAGAACTCATCTCATCTTTCATGGTCTCCAGCCATTTCTCCTTGCTTTCACCATTCACAGCCTCTTCATAGTCTTCAGGCTCTCCGGTATCAGTAAGCATGACATATTCACTGGGGACAGATGAACGGACGGTCGTCTATTCCGAGAGGATCGTCTAACAGTAACTTCTTTAGCTGGTTGGGGGATGGCTTCATCCTGGTCATCATCAGGCACTATGACCTCCTCTCCAGTATCCTCAACTGCCTCAGGACCACAGTTATCGTCTTCCAATGATACAGGACGGATATCTTTGACACTTACTTTGTCCGTCTGCTCATCATTACAATTTGCCTCCCTACCAATATCTTCAATCGTCTCATTCTCAGCAAAGGTTACATCTCTTAATTGGACAAGTTTCCTGGTAGCAGGATCATATAATCTGTAGCCCAACTCATCCTCTCCATAGCCAAAAAAGATGTACTGCACCGTCTTTGGCTCCAATTTCGTCATTTCGTCTCTTGGGATGTGTACGAATGCTTTACATCCGAACATCCGCAAATGATTATAGGAAGGTTCTTTGTCCATCCATATCTTCTCTGGCACCTCACCCATCAAAGGCTTACTGGGTGACCTGTTTATAATAGGCCGCCGTCCTGAGTGCTTCTACCTAAAAAGATGCCGAAACTTTAACTTCGGAGAGCATACATCGTACTCTCTCTAGAAGCGTACGATTCATCCGTTCTGCCACTCCATTCAACTGTGGTATCTTCGGTGGCATCTTCTGATGCCTAATACGATGTGACCGGTAGTAGGCATCAAAGGGTCCCAAATATTCACCGCCGTTGTTGCTTCGGACGGCCTTTAATTTCTTCCTCTTCTGATGCTCAACAAAAGCATGGAATTACTCAAATATACTAATAACTTGATTCTTGATTTTCAGTGGGTAGACCCACAGCTTTCTAGAATAGTCGTCTATGAAAGAAACAAAATGCTGAGCTCCACTGATTGACTTCTCTTTGAATGGTCCACACACATCTTTGTGGATGAGATGAAGTAGTCCAATTTTTGTTGTTAACGAAACTCCATCGAAAGAAACTCTCATCTGTTTTTCGCCCAAGCAGTGGGAACACATCTTCATCCCGTCCTCATTTGTCCCAGTGATTAGGTCCTTCCTGGCCAAGTGAGACAGTCCCCGTTCACTCATGTGGCCCAATCCCCTGTGCCACAAATCCTTTGTCTCCTTACAAATTGCAACGTTCACATCTCCGGCCATTGTACAGACCTTCATCACATACAGGCCGGAGTACTTTTTCTCTCTCGCTGCAATAAGAGACTCTCTGGTCAGCTTCCACTACCTTCATAGAAGGTGTTGCAGTAATCTTTATTATCCAGCTGATCGGCTGAGATGACATTCAATCGAATATCAGGAACATGGAGCACATCCTTCAACAGCAGTTTTGACCCATTATTTGTGACCAGAATGATATCTCCTCCACCTACAATCGAAGATGTTCCTTTATTGCCAATCCTAATTATTCCAAAATCTCCTGGAGTTTAGGATGTAAACAATCCCTTTTTGGACGTAACATGTAGGGTAACACCCGAATCAATTACCCAGTCAGATTCCATGTCTTCAAGTTTGCCACTTCTTCTTGATATGTCAGCAGGAGATCCCCACCTGTGACTACTGAGACAGAGGACGTTTCCTTCCCGCGTCCTTTCTTAACTTTCTCCTTCTCCGTATGCCCCCTCTTCAACTTGAAGCAATGTTTCTTTATATGACCATTCTTACCACAGTGATGACACTCCAAGTTTTGGTATTTGGATCGTGATTTACTGCGTCCTTTTTCTCCTAGTTTCTGGTGGTGACCTCTATTTCTTTCTCTAGATTCGGTCACCAGCACCTCAGAATGAGAAGACGATGAGGTCCCTTGTGACCGTCTTAACTCGTTCATGAGTAGAGAAGAAATAACCTCGTCTAACTTTAAGGTATCCTTGCCGAACAGTAAGGTTGTGACGATATGATCAGAGGTGACCGGTAGAGAGGCCAGTAGAACTAACGCATTGTCCTCCTCCTTGATTTTCTCATCAAGAGAAGACATCTGCGTCAATATTCGGTTAAATTCATCCAAATGTTTTTCAAAACTCCCTCCTTCTAATAACCGTAAGCCATAAAACTGCTTCTTTACGTGCAGTCTGGTTGTCAGAGATTTGGACTTGTAACAGCTCTACAACTTCTCCCAGACCGCCGCCGGATCAGTTAGGCCAAGAACTTCTTGGAGAGTGTTGTCCGCCAGGTACAGTTTGATGGTACAGTTTGCAAGATCTCTCTTATCTTGCCATTCATCATCGGTCAGATTTTCAGACTTTTCATCCTTCTTCTTCAACGCCTTCACTATTTCTTCTCTCGTTAGAATGTTCTTCATCCTCTCTTGCCAGAGAATGAAGTTGCTCTACCGGTTGAACTGGTCAATACTGAACGGCAGATTCTTTGACGACGAGGATGTCATTAAAACAGAGTATGAAACCTGTCTCTGATACCACTTATTGGGAAGGATGGCGTCTGACTTTTTGCTCGAATAACACAGTAAGGAATATGAATGAAGAAGAATAATGAACACAAAAATTTTTACGTGAAAAACCCTTATCAATTAATGAAAAAACCACGGGACAATCCGTCCACTGAATGTATTTCATTATGTGAGAGATTTTGGAAACAAATTTTCCCGTTACATAGTAAAGAATAACGAAAATTGAAGAACAGAGTAACAGCGACACACGAACAGTTGCTTATAGTTTCTCGTCCCTTCATCGTTTTTTCTTCTCGCTCTCTCTAGCACTAAGGCACTGAAAAAACTATCTCACCCGAACGTCTATAGCAAGTCACAATACTTGCTTTTATTATTAAGAACCACACACTGAAAGATCTGGGGTAATATCTATCCAAAAAAGGATAGGATCGGTCTTTTCCAACAATATGAATATGCCATGTCCAAAAACGGCACTAACATAACCGTCTAAGATCACATATCTCTAAAAAACCTACTGAGTTGGCGTGGTTCTGGATTGCCTGGCGGGCGGCCAACCGTTGGCCGTCCGCGTTCTCTACGAGACTGGTCAACACCCTCGTTGACCGTCTAAACCTAGCCCGTCTGAAATCTCTCAGTGAATCCGGTCTACTTAACCTCCATACCGGTCAACATTGTTGGCTGGTAATGTTGACCGTCAATCCGGTCAACTATGTTGACAGGAGTTTCTTTCCTGAATGAAATAGTACATTCGTGCTCCGCCCAAGTTCTTCGATCACAAGAACTTCTTCACGGGAGTGATCCCCAACAAAAACTTCTGACGGTCCATCATGAAGGAGATTTCCTTTGGGGCATCCAAGCCGGGATATTAGCTTTCTCTCCTTCATTTGAGGGCGGTGAGAAAGGACAAGCATGTGTAAATGCTTGCTTGTCAAAAGCACCCCACTCTGGCCGCAAGTATGATATCTACTTCTGGGTCCCACACTTAATCGGATGTGTGGGTAAAGATAAAATGATAGAAAGATATCTAAGGTGGTTCGAATATTTAAAATATAGGTCAAATGAAGCACTTATCTAAAAAGAATACACGAGACATTTTAAGTATTGTTGTGTTATATTCGTTCATTCACACTAATGGCATCCACACAAAATATATAAATAAATAAATATTGTGTCATTTAAAAATATTTTAAAAATGACTAAATAATATTCTTATAATATCTCTCTAGAGGTTAAGATTATATACCATTGAACAACTCTTCCTAGTTGCGTACTTTGAAACAACAAGCGTTTTTCTTTTCTGGGAAGATAATCGACCTCCTATAAACCAAGTATCTTTCAATTTGAGTTTGCATTTCTTCTGATTCTTTATGAAAATTGGTATTATTGGTACTTGTGTTCTTTTTTTCGTGAATATTTTTGGCATATCAAAAGCTATTTTGCCCATTTCCTTGACATAAATAAGGTTTTTGACATTTGATTCTATAGCATTTCTTTAGATAGAAACATTTAATAAATACTATTTAAAGTATTCTATTATTCTATTTATTTATGCCTGTATTTTTTCAAAATTTTTCATCTGACTTAGATTTAAACATTTGGACGCATTAGAGGAAGCACGTAAATCCCAAAAATGCACCATTTTCTCCTCCAAAATTGACTTTTTAGTCATGGAACAAATTTACAAAGTCGAAATAAGATAGAAATTCTCAAAACAAGTCTTGAAATTCCCACTATAGAGAATTTGTGTGCTATTATGATGGATATTTAGCTTCTTATAATGTTGCCAATGTGTGATATTATTTAAATAGGAAAAGATAATTTAATATCCAGACTACTTTGTATGGATTCTACTCTCAGTAAAATTGCTTTTCAAGTGTAATTTTATCTTTGAAAAGAAATATTTTAAAGGCACTTTTCAACTATTTTTAGAAACCTCTCAAATAATATGGTACTTATCAATTCATCTAAAATGGCTAAAGGGATATAAAACGTTACATAATTAATAATTTTCAAAAGATGGCTAAAGGATATTTTTTAATACCACTCACAAGTAAATGTTGTTCTTGAATATTAGAGAATCTATTAGTTGTCGTATTTTTTTCTTTCTAAAAATTATTACTTGATTTTTTACTATCCGATAAAAAGACAAATATTTTGATAGAAACTATAGTGATTTTCTTTAATATCCTAAGTTTTTTGATTAACAGTTAGATTGCTACTGAAGTCATAGTTTTTGATTTTGAACTAATTACATGAGTTATAACAAATCAATAAAAAGGTATTAAAATAAATTTCGATGTGTCAATTAGTAAGTCCTATCGAGCCTTAATTTTGGGCCCCCAAACAATTACTTGGACCATTTCGGTGAGTTTCTAGTCAAATTAAAGGTCCCCTATTAATCATAGTCGATATATATCCTTTTGGGTTCTTGTATTATACGTATTTTCATGAAAGTTGAATATCAATTATTATTTTTTAACTTATATGGTT
>JAODPA010113077.1:0-19240 GCA_025585075.1 Nepenthes mirabilis
ACAGCAGCTGACACCAATTACGCCTATACCAACACAGCAACAGCATGAGCTGCTACCCTTGAGTCACCGCAAGGCTCCAGACCATGTACAGCATCAACAGCCGACACAAGACACAGCAAAACCAGCAAGAGTACATGGAGATTCAGCCATAGGACACAGCCAAGAACAATCAGCGCAGCAGCAGCATGGAAAAATTTAAAGGATCGCCGGCCATCAGACCGCCACTAACAAACCCGCTACACTGCTGCTCCAAAGCCAACATCATGCCATTCCCATCTGCACAGCAAGGCAGGCCCAACAAAACAGTAAAGGGGCAAAGCACATACTGGAGCAATCAGCCGATACCCAATCCACCAACGGCAGCAATGGCGGAATACATGCCCATGGTTCAATCTCCTAGGGCCAGCAGCCAGTCCAACAGCCATTGTGCTAACAGCCGCGATAGATCAGCAACAGCAGAATGGCCAATGACCACAGCCAACAATTGTACCACAGCAGGGCAGCTTCCATCAGCACCGCACGAGCCCTGCTGGTAAACCCATCCACAACAGCTCTCACAGCAGGTAAACCCAGAAACACGAGCTACCAATTGCAATTCTGTCAATTGCAATCCCTTAAGATCACACCGCAACAACATCAGACAGACAAGAGAGGAGCAAGCTCCTGGCAGAGCATCTCCCAAAATAGCTCCAGCAGAATCGGCCAGCACATGATCATCACCTCCCAACTGGCTTTAATGATGGACAAACTGGCAACTTCCTTCAAGCATCATCACGATCAGCAAATGACACCATCTGGAGGCAGCAAGCAATCTTCACAAAGCCACACAGCAGCTACAGCATTGGTCATTTAGACCACTGGGGGAATCAAGCAGCCGAACACAGTATCCACTGCAGCAAGCAGGAGAGAAGGAATCAGGAGAGCCCGATAGACATGGACCAGTGATTCAGCCAATCCATCCCACGCAAGCCGAGCAGCAGCAGCCCAGCTCTCGCCAGCAAATGGTTCCCATATCAAAAGTGGCATCAGCCACTTCATACAGAAGCAGTGGGCATCAGCACATGGCAGTGCAGAATTGCCAACATGGATTGAACAGCTAAACCTTTCAGGCTCACAGCAAGCCAATGGGCATCAGCACAGCCCACAACACACTCATCAAATGCCAGGAATTTCCTCTCCTCAGGCATCAGCAAGCAGGATGACACCTTCACCGCAGCAGGATCAATTGCACCCAAAAACAGCAGCAAACTGGCATTAATAGCCAGACAACAGCAACACTATCACACCGCAATTAAGCAGCGAACATATAGGGCACCATCTCAACAAAAAGGAAAATTAGCCACCAAAAGGAACCTCATCTATCGGCTCAGCCCTCAGCCGAGATGTCCCAATCCAGAAACACATGGGCTCCCCCAACCCAATCAACAAATGGGACACACAGCCACAGAACAATCAGAGCAACATCAGAGGACAGTCGGCAGCATCAGTTCCTTCGAGATGAGACAGCAGCCCACTGGAAAAAGCTATTGCAAATATACAACAGCAACAAATTGGCAGTGATTACCAGACCACAGCAGTCCAAAAGACTGCTACTCACTCTGTAACCCAAAAGGTTACCATTAAGCAGAGATTCAATGCAGCAACCAGAGCCCCACCGCAGCAGAAGGATCACAGCCAACCCGAGGTACCATGGCCAGCTCTTCAGACCAACGCCCAAAATCACCAGACTAGCACGACAGAGAACCCCAATCCGTCTACCAGACGGGCGACACACAGGCAGAGGCGCAACAGAGACAGGACAACAGACCTAAGGAATCGGCAGATCCAACACGCAGCGAGAGAGCCGACAGAAGCTCCATATATCAGCTCCCGAATCCGAATCCAGAAGGACAAAACCCGGCCCACAGACAGATCCGAAGCAAGCCCAATCGTCACAAAGGCGTATGAACCGAATAGAGCCAAAATCGAGGCCGGAGCCTACAGTCCTATCAGAATGGGAGAACCGAATCGAGAACTCAATCCTAGGCTTGCACCGAGGAGAAGAGGAATCAATCTTGTGAGAGATATAAGACCTCAAGGCCTGCATCCAAACCTGAATCAGCAAAAGCAATCTCACAGTAGCGGCCGAAGATTCAAGGAACGCCGACATTTCAGATCTGAGGTCCAGAACACGTAGGAAGCTAGAAACGGGAACCGTTAGGCGACCGGGCAGAGCAACCAGGAGGCCGGCCGAGGCCGGCTCCGGCGCCGCCCGGCCAGAGGAGGGTCACCGAAGGAGACAGCCAGGAGGGCCGAGCGCCAGCAGGGCGAATCCTGAGCCGCCGCCTTCAAATTCAAGGTTTGAATTTTTTAGAGAGAAGCGGGAGCTTCTCTCTCTACGGGAGCTAGCGCAAGACTCGTGCCCGGCCCAGCATTACAAACTGATTTCAGCATAACAGCGGGCAACCGAATCATAGCATCTTTGCTCAGCACCAGCAGCCGATATCAGCTTCACATCCCTTCAAAGTCTACATCTGGATCAGCAATGAGTATCGTCGTGCTTCAGACCAAAGGGCCTTCAACCGATCAGGTCTAAAGGACTGCTGCCCAGACATCAGCAACACTATGGCAACCCCTACCACACCACTACCAGCCAAGCCATCAGCAGCACTATTGATATTTCCCAAGCAAGCAGCTGCATCAACAACAGCACCAATTTGGACTGCGCTTAAAATAGCTGATTTGGATTTGAATGTGAAATGCCGATTTCGTTTTGCATCTCAAATGCCGATTTGGACTTTAATGTGAATTGCCGATTTCGATTTGCATCCCAAGTGCCGATCTCGCTTGTTGTAGCTTCTGATTGCTGTGCCCGATTTGGTCTGTGGAAGATGACCGGTCTGGGTTTTGGTTGGTTGGCTCTGGCTGAAGTGGATGATGATGCTGATGTGGATTCTGGTCTTGCCTTGGTGGAGCAGCTGCTGGAATTCTGTCTCCCGGTTGCTGCGGCTGGATTCGCTGGGATACAGCTGCTAGAATGGGTTAGTCAATGTATGGCACTTGCTGTGATGGAGGGTGCCGATTTCAATTGAGGTTGCCGTTTGGGGCTGGAGGCCGGATGGGCTCTGAGACCGGTTTGGCTTGCTGACATGGAATGTCACCTGCCGTTTGGCCAGATCTGCAGATTGCATGCTGGACTTCTTTGCCTGTATTGAGTGGCGGTGCATTTTGTTGGCCCAGCTGGACCTGATTGTTGCAGCTACACCGTGCTTCTTTGCTGAAAGTGTGGGGCTGGAAGCACGAGCTATTGCCTTGAATTGGCATGTTTTTTTTTTTTTTTTAGGATCTGCTTTACTGATGTTAGAGTGGTTTGTTTGTACTGTACGAATACCAGTATTTTTGTTTTCCTGTTGGTTTATTTCGTTGTAGCAGGGTGCTCAGGGCATGCCCTAGCAACTATGGTTTATCCCCAAGTCGGAATAACACTTGGAGATAAATCATTACTTGTAAATTTCTTTTCTCCCATTAATCCAAATCACTTACTTACCAAAAAAAGAAATCAACAGCAGCTGTGCCGGTGGACTCTGCTGACAGTAAACACCTCAAATATATTCAATCAGCTGCAACAGCAACATGTAATTGCATGGAGGGGCTACGGACATCAGATTGATTCAGCGCCGCAGCAATAACTCTCCAGATTTGGCACCCTGTTACTTCATTTTCGAGCCAGTACATCAAATTGATCATCAGCCAAAAACCACGGAACTAGAAGATTTCCAGCCCAGCATTACAAGCTGATTTCAACACAACACAAGGCAACTGGATCATAGCCCCTATGCTCAGTATCATTAGTCGATATCAGCTCCACCTCCCTGCAAGAGCTACAACTAGAGCACCAGAGCACCGACATCAACAGCACCAGAGCAAACCCTCCCACACCACTACCGGCCAAGCCATCAGCAACACTATTGCATTTTCCTAAGCAAGCAGCTGCATTACCAGCAGCAACTAAACTTCACCCAGCCATGAGGTTTCACAACCTGGAATCAAGATATTAGCTCCATAGCCCTGCAGGAACTACAACAGGAGCAACAATGTGTTTCAGCATGCTTCAGACCAGAGGGCCATCACCGGATCGGATCAGAAGGACTTCAGCCCATACATCAGCAGCACTAGAGCTATCCCGACCACACCACTACCAGCCAAGCCATCAGCAGCATGCATTTTCCTCAGCAGCTGCTATTGCTAGCCCAGCCACGAGGACACTAACCCACCGCATCAGTAAATGCTCAACCGGAATGACAGGGGTCACTTCTTTTTTGGTAAGTTGACAGGGGTCACTTTGCCATTACACAACCTAGAATTATCCTGGCTGGAGCAAACGAGTTCATCACCACCAACATCAATGCACCTGAATGGATCAACACCCAATACCTATCCAGAGGATGACCACCGGACCAGTAGACCAGAGTAGCCATGGTAGATTCAAACTTTTCTTTTTTTTTTGGGACCGGGTGGGGGGGCGAAAGTGTGTGAGTAAAAACATGACCCTAGAGTGGGCGCTAGGGGAAAAAACCACAACCAACCAGGGGCTAACCAAGTAAAACAGAAAACAGTAAAATCCACAAAGTTTAATTTCCTAATTTCGACCGCATTCCTATAGACACAGACAACTTTTTTTTTTTTGTAAGTAAGTATTTTGGATTTATGGGAGAAAAAAATTACATAACCTATGCATTAAAACCAAGTATTTTGACTTGGAGATAATGCATAAAATGTTAGAGCATTTCCCGAGCAATTCGTACATAAAAAATGACACCCAACAGAGGGGTCATCCATGAGAATAAAGATTAACAAAACTGACAAAAAATTCAGTCTAATGTTACACACACATCAGACATATAATCAACACTCTGATCCGGTTGAAACCAAATCAGAAGCATTAGAGCTATTTTCAAGCGAACACAAGCCAAAAGGCAGTACGAAGGCTGGATTAACTCGCAGCCAAACCCATAAAAAGAACCATGTCAAGCAAGGCTCCCGGAGCAGAAGGACGATCGGCAGGCATCAGCCACCACTCAGCCAGATCAGCCACTCCACGAATCAAAGAGCAGCACGTGCCAAATTAAAATCCAGCAGGAATAGAAGGCATTTCGGCAAACCGGAAAACATAGTAAGGTAGGCCACATCATCAGGATATAATCCCAAACCGGCAATGAAGCCCACCTACACCAATCAAGCCACGTCAGCAATAGAAGCTAATAATCCAAACCGGGAGCAAAGAGAGCAGAAACTGAACTGCTCAAAATCCTCGCCAGCCATTTAGACTCCATTCCAGCAGATAAGCCTGTGCAAACCGGCTTCACCAACCAAGAGAAAAGGATTTCAACCCGACGAATAATAGGTTACTGAGGGCTGCCACAGACCTGAAGCTGCCAAACATCCAGCCCAAAATTCACATTCCAGACCATAATGGGCGTCGCCATACTGCCAACACTAGAAGCTCCATGCCGCAGCAAATACAAGGAACAGCAGGAGGTCCCCACTCCACCAGCATCCCCAGTTACTACAACAGCAGAGCAGTGTGCTTCAGCATCCCCCAACCATGAACCAGAGACGAAACAGAGCCAGTGAAGGGGCAAAACAGCCCCAGCAGCCACATCAGCAACCCCATCAGTTGCAAACAAACCCGGCAAATCAAGCCAGCAATAGGATCAATATTATGACCAAACAAGCCAGCAAGAATCAAGCCAGGCAAAACTGCAGCACTGTGCGATAGAATGGCCATTCAACCACAGGAGCAATCTGGCAATTTACTGCACAATTTTGACACAACAGCAACCGTATCAATCCAGCCACTCAGAAAATAGCAGGCCCCCCAACCAACCAAACTCCAAGCAGGCCATAGAATTTCATACCAGTCACTGAAGTCGCCATGCCAAAAAAGGACCAGCAGGAGCTACTCCAGCCACTACAACAGCCAATCAATGAACATGCTGGCAAAAGACGGAATAAGATCCACTGCGACAAAGGAAGCTATTGCAACCAAACAAGACCAGGACCAGCTCGTCAGCACCTCAACCAAACCGTCCTAAGCCAGTGCACGAGCACCCCCATCCCATCCAATAGGAAGGACACACTGGCTGAGGCTCATCCAAACCAGCAGCACCGGCAGATGATTGCGCCAGAACCAGCAAAAGAGTCCAAGACTACTTCTTGAACCCAGCACTTCAGCAAACAGTGAAAAACAGAGGTAATCACCCCACAATAGAAGCCCATGACAGCTGCAAGCAACCCACCGCATCAGAAGGATTTTCAGCGTCCAAACATGGCCACTCCCAAATCTTTGGCCCTCCAGCCTATAGTTCCAGTCCAGAGCAAAAACAGGCTCCCCCCAACCCATCTAACAGGAAAGAACGTTCAGGTAGAGAGGCTTCAGAATCCGGGCCCAGGGCGTTCGTCAGCGTCAAATCCAGCGAGCGGCACAAGAGCATTAGCTTCGGACATTTGCAACCGAAATCTAGGAGCACAGCATAATCCAGAAGCGCCATCGCCGAAACTTTCGTAAGGAACCGTGAGACAGGGCTCACTGCCTCAGCAGCCAGAGCATAGAAGCCCAGGCAAATCCGGAGGCGAGAAACCCTAATAAATCGCGGAACGGAGGAGAAGATGGACGACAGCCAAAGAAGAGTCCAAGACAGAAGCAGGTCTCCAAACGGGAATAGTCTCATCAGATGCGATTTTGGCTCCAGTAGAACCCCAATCAACTCGTGGCTAAATAAGCTTCGTCAGGGAGCCAGAATCAGCAGAAAAACGAGCACTCAACCATATACGAAGCCTCAGAGGACGCCGGCAAAGCCAGATCTGAGGTCCGTAAAGGAAGAGGGCAGGAGCCGGAAAGCGAAAAGCAGCCGGGCGGAGCAACTTGGAGACCGGCCGAGGCCGGCTCCGGCGCCGCCCGGCCACTATAGACACAGACAACTATCCATCATAATCTGATATTTTCCAAAAATAATAAAAGAAAGAGTCCACCAACTATCCGGCATGTAGCCATAACACGAAACTAATGCAGACGGGCAAAGCATCTAAAAGCTTTTTTTTTTGGTAAGTAAAATGCAGAGAGAGACACTCTGTCTTCTCTCTTCGATTTTGAATCCTTTCCTTCGCTCGTCCCCCCCTTCCCTCTTCGCGGGCGCCTCATGGCGCTGGAACCCATCGCCCCTGCTCCCCCCTCTCCTTTTCTTCTAACTCAGATTCCCCTCTCCTAGCGTCCTCCGCCCCAATTTCAATCGTTCGCAGTGCCTCCAATGTGTCCCAAATAGCAAACCCTATTCTTGGAGGTTTACCCTCATCTGGTCCCTCTGGTGTTGAACTCGGCGTCCCCCACGTTCAAGGTTCTCCTCCCCCCCTTTCATCCACCCCTGTGGGGAGCGACTCTGGATTTGGGATTTCCAAATGGTTGCCTTGCCCTTTGGTATCTGATGTGGCTTCCCTCCCAGCTGAGGCCCCTTCCTCCTCTAGTGTTACCTTGTCTCCTCCATCTTCTCTGGAGAGGCCAAGTCGGATTGCTGAGGTGAGTGGTCCATCATTATCGGCTTCGCCCTTGCCTTCGTCAGCGTCTATTGTGTCCTCCTCCCCTATTGCCTCAGTGTTTCATTCTGCTTCTCGACCGAACCAGAGTCAAGCTATTCTGGTTGATCGCTCGAAGTCGGCTGTGCAAGCCTCGCCGTCGTGGGCTGCTGTTGTCTGCAAGGACATCCCGGAAGAAGGTACCCAGCTTAAATTCTTCCCTCCCCCACCCCAAAATGGATCTGTCATTAAGCTGTTCCCCCTGCTGAGGTTATTCAGCAGGGTGAAGTCACATGGAGGGATTCCCTGGTAGGTTACTTCTATGACTCCCCCCTTAGCTTCTACGCTGTTAATCACATTGCCTGCAGGATATGGGCTAAATTTGGAGTTTCACATGTTGCCGAATTGGACAATGGGTTCTTCCTCTTCCGTTTTTCCAGCGAAGCCAAGAAGCTGAGCCCCCACTGGTGGCGCCCGACTTCAACGAAAGGACTGAGAGCGATGAGGCTATGCTAGCCGGCGACAATCGGGTCATTGATTCCCCAGAGGCTCTCATCTCTCTCTAGTTTTGATCCTTCTCGTAGGCGGGAGTTCGAGCTGCCCTAGGTCTTTCTCCCTCCGATGCCGGCCATGGCCGGCCCCTTGGGGATGCTGTCTAGCCCTTCGCGGGGTCTCCGTCCTCCTCAGCCCCCCGATATCTTTTTTTTTTGGTAAGTAAGTAAATGAATTAAAAAATAAAAATTATAAAAACGATGTTCTAACTCCAAGTGTTTTGCCAACTTGGAGTTAGAACAACGAGGTAGGACATACCCCTAGCAAACCATGAACAGAATTATGAACCAATCAAAAAGGACAAAAAAACCAAGAAAAACAATCCACAAAGGTTCCTGCCCACCTAAACTATACAACGATAAAAACAACAGCAGTGAGCAAAAACCAGGCAGTCACCCAACTATAGGGAGCAGACAAGCCAGCCCCCCGATATCATTTCTTCACATCTGGTTTCTTCCCAAATTTCCCCCCAATCCTCTCATTTCTTTCCTCCTCTACAGAGGGCCACTCTGCTTCCCCCCTCTGGCACAGACGCTTTCTTCCTGGAGCGGCTAAAGCCTCAGGATGACTCCTCCCTTGTTCAGCCTATTGGGTTAGCTGTTGCTGCAGCAGCTCGGAGCAAAACGGCACCATGGAGGAAATGGAGCCAGAGCCTCTGTCTAATGCTTTTGGTTCATCCGCCCCTGTTGCTGACTCTGGTCCTTCGCGAAAGACCTCTGGAGATTTGCAGGCTAATCCCCAGGCCTCCTGGGCCGCTATTGTCCAAAACTCAGGTAATAGCCTTTGCACTCAGCTTAAATATTTTCCTCCCATATCAATGGACAAAGATGTTGTTAACCTGTCCCCTCCTGCTAATGTTCTTCAGCAGAGCCGAAAATGGTGGGAGGTGACTCTTGTTGGGTATTTTATCAATAAGCCGCTGCCTTTTCAAGCTGTGAACACCATCACTCGGAAAATCTAGGCTCGGTTTGGTTTATGTCATGTTGCAGGAGATGCAAATGGTTTTTTCTTCTTTCGCTTCACGTCTGTAGCTCAGATGAGCTCTTGTCTGGCAATTGGTCCTTGGGCTTTTGGTAGGAATTACTTACCAAAAAAAAAAAAAAAAAAATTCTTTTGGTAAGAATACTCTTTTTTTGTTTTTTTTGGTAAGTAGGTAAGAATACTCTTTACCTAAAGCGTTGGACTCCAGGTATGCCTTTGTCTAAGGAAGAACACAAATACTCCCCGATTTGGATCACATTGTTTAATGTTTCAGTTGAATTCTGGACCCCTTTAGGTCTCAGCTGGATTGCTAGTGGGGTTGGCAAACCTCTACTATTGGATTCCAACACATCGAGCATGGAGAAGATGCAATACGCTCGTATATGTGTTGAGGTGGTCGATGAGGGTATGCCTAGAGAGAGAAACTCTCTCTTCTCTCTTCGAATTCAAATTCGAATTCGATTTCTGCTAGACGCTCCTTCCGTCTTCGGCGCCGGCGCACGTCATCGGCCATGGCCGTCTCCCCTGTTCCTCCTCCGGTGTCTGCCTCCCCTGTTCGTCCCCCACTCTCCCCACTCTCCTCTCCACTGAACACCGTAAATCCCTCTGTGAACTTGAACCTACCTTCGAATAGGTCCCAGGCTTCCGTTTCGTCTGCGTTCACGGAGCCCGCTCTCGACTCATCTGTCGATGACCTTGTCCCCCCCACTCCTGGGCCGATGTTGTCAAGAAGGACGGATCTGGGTGTAGCCCAGAACTGCAGTTCTTCTCTCAACAGGCTTCTGTGTCCTCTGATGGCACTCTGTCCCCTCCGCCAGAGGTCATCGAGCAAGGAAACATTTATTGGGGCCATACCTTGGTAGGCTATTTCCTTAATACACCTCCCCATTTCATGGCTGTTAAGGCAGTTGCCATGAAGATATGGGCCCGATTCGGTCTCAAGCAAACCGCTGGCAACGAAGGCGGCTTCTTTTTCTTCCGTTTCCCCTCTGAAGAGATGGTGGAGAAATGCTTGCGCGCCGGTCCATGGGTATTCTCTGGAAAAGCTATCTTCCTCAAACGCTGGAAGCTAGGAATGGATTTGTCAAAAGATGAACACAAGCGTTTTCCAATTTGGATTAAAATGTCAAACATATCGCTCGAACTGTGGTCTCACGATGGACTTAGCTGGTTAGCTAGTGCGATTGGGATTCCTCTTCAGCTTGATCCCAGGACTGCCCGAATGGAAAATCTTTCCTTTGCAAAGATGTGTGTTGAAGTTGGTGTGGATGGGCCGTTCCCCAGCTCCATCGCTGTTCAAACCTGCCCTGCTTCTGCTGAAATCGCTACGGTGAATGTGGCTTATAGCTGGAAGCCAACCCGTTGTGCTCGATGCCAACAAATTGGTCATCTGGAGACCAAATGCCTGTCCATGTCTGATCCAGGTACCTCTCATCCTAAGCCTTTTGGCTCAACCCCTGCCATTCCTGTCCAAAGTGACAATGTAAGGCATCCTGTAACTATTGATACAACTGGTCCAGTCCTTAATGTGGAGTCTGGTTGCCAATTAACTGTGCCTCCAATCGACGCTGTTGGTAACTCTGGTCAATTACCCTGTTCTGTGGATGAAGAAGCCTTGCCTCAACCGGAGTCACTCCCGACCCCAATAGCTGCCCTAAATGCTGAATCGCTTTGTGGGGCAGAGATTGCAATTCCAGCTCTTCCTTCTGCTGAGTCGCTGGCGCTTACAAGCCCAAATTCCCCTCTTCCTGGTCCGGTGCCTCAGGCCAATCTGGATATGGGGGATCCACGGACTGTTAATCAGGGTGCGATCCCTTCCCAATTGGGTTCTGAAGACAGAATTCAGAATGAGAGTGTTCTTTCACACTCTTCTGCTGATTGTGCGCATCAATTTTGCCTACCGGATGCTTCCAGGTGTTTGGATGGCTCCCTGGATATGCAGATGAATGATTTGGCTCCTAATTCCCCGGATTCCGAAACTCAACACCATAATTTCGATTTAGATGAATTTATGCTTACCCCAAGCTCTATCAAGAGAATTTCTAAGAAATATTCCTCAAATTCCTCTTTGGTAGATGATTTGCGGGGCATGGAGGCTGATTGGAAGACTCCTATGTCTAGGAAAAAGAAAAAGGCTGCCTCCAAAAAGTCCAGGGGCGCCTCTGGCTCTTAGGCCTTTGCTGCTGGGGCTTTTTGTCTGGGTCTTGCTTCCAGGGCCTTGGAATTGATTTGGTGTTTTTGGTTAGATTCTGTTCTGCTACGTCTTGGCATGTGTTTGAATAAATTGAATAAGAATTGTGCTTGGAGGTTTTTTGGTACTTATCTGGCAATGTCATCCTGATCTCCTGGGATCTTCATCTGCCTTCACTGGACTGTGCTGTTGGAAGCTGCTGCATGCCAAGGGTGAATAGACCCTGTTTAGGTAAGCTGTTTGTGCTGTTTGTGGTAGTATTTCCTTTTGTTTGTCGCCAATTGGTGAAATGAATTGCTGGGATGTAGTGGTTGTCTTGTTTGCTGAGACAGATTTGGTTTGAGGGGTCGGGCTGTCACTCTGCTGCCTTGGTGCTCGGTTAAGCATTGTTGTCTCCTGGCTGTCACCCAGGATTGGCCGGTCTCATTATACATGACAACCTGGGCTACTTGAGGATTGCTGATATGGCTGGCTGTTGGGTCAGTTTTGGCTGGCTCTCTGTTGCTGTTTTAGGCAGCTGGCTTGCTGTTTATTTTCGTTTCTGTGTTAGCAATTGTTGGATGGATGAACGCTCCAGTATGATTTGATACTTAGGAATGCGGTGGTGATGCAGATTTCTGTTCGGATTCCATGTGCTGGTGTTGCAGTTTTTTTTCTTTCTTCCTGCTGCTATTGGGCTGGGCAGTTTGTCTAGGAGGATTGGGAGATTAATGCCGATTTGGATTTGCTGCCCAAATGCCGGTTTGGTTACGCGGCCCATTTTCCGATCTTGAATTGAGGCCGGGTCTGTTTTTACCGACTTGGTATGTCAAATGCTGAGGTGGACATACAGGCGCCAGTTTGGACTGCGCTTAAAATAGCCGATCGGGATTTGAATGTGAAATGCCGAATTCGTTTTGCATCTCAAGTGCCGATTTGGTCTTTAATGTGAATTGCCGATTTCGATTTGCACCCTAGTGCCGATCTCGCTTGCTGTAGCTTCTGATTGCTTTGCCCGGTTTGGCATGCTGACTTGGACTGTCACCTATCGGTTAATTGCATGCTGGGCTTTCACTGATTGCTGGTTGCAGGCTGTGTCGTGCTTCTTTGCTGAAGTTTTTTTTCTTTCTTCCTGCTGCTATTGGGCTGGGCAGTTTGTCTGGGCGGATTGGGAGATTAATGCCGATTTGGATTTGCTGCCCAAATGCCAGTTTGGTTACGCGGCCCATTTGCCGATCTTGAATTGAGGCCGGGTAAGTTTTTACTGACTTGGTATGTCAAATGCTGAGGTGGACATACAGGCGCCTATTTGGACTGCGCTTAAATAGCCGATCGGGATTTGAATGTGAAATGCCGAATTCGTTTTGCATCTCAAGTGCCGATTTGGTCTTTAATGTGAATTGCCGATTTCGATTTGCACCCTAGTGCCGATCTCGCTTGCTGTAGCTTCTGATTGCTTTGCCCGGTTTGGCCTGCTGTCTTGGACTTTCTCCTACCGATTAATTGCATGCTGGGCATTCTCTGATTGCTGGTTGTAGGCTGCGTCGTGCTTCTTTGCTGAAGGTGTGGGGCTGGAAGCAAGAGCTACTGCCTGAATTGGCTTGTTTTAATAGGAACTGCTTTACTGATGTTAGAGTGGTTTGTTTGTACTGTACGAAAACTAGCAATTTTGTCTTTCTGTTGGTTTCTTTCGTTGTAGCAGAGTGCTCGGGGCATGCCCTAGCAACTATGATTTATCCCCAAGTCGGAATAACACTAGGAGATAAATAATTGCTTGTAAAACTTTTTTTTCTCCCATTAATCCAAATCACTTACTTACCAAAAAAAAAAAAGTGGTCGATGAGGGTCCATTCCCCACAAAACTTAGACTGAACAGTGGCAAGGAATCTGAAGCAGGTTCGGCCAAGGAGGTTGAGATTGAGGTCAAGTACCATTGGAAGCCGCCCCGTTGTGCATCATGTAAGAAATCTGGTCATTCTGCTACTCAATGCAAGCCAAAAAAGCTCTCCAAGCCTTTCGAGGGGGCTAAATCTGTTTTCCCAATTAAGTCGGATCCTGTGTCTATTTTTTTTATTTTGGTAAGTAATTTTATAAATGAGAAAATGAACAAAACCAATGTTCTATCTTTTTTTTTTTTTTTTGGTAAGTAAGTGATTTGGATTAATGGAAGAAAAATTTTTACAAGAAAAGATTTATCTCCAAGTGTTTTACCGACTTGGGGATAAATCAACATCGCTAGGGTATGCCCCGAGCGCTCTGATACAATGAATGAAACCCACACAGGAAAACTGGAAATCACTCAATACAAACAAAATATACTAATATTAATAGAGCGTATCCTAAACAGAGAATGCCAAGTGAAGGCATATCTGAATATTGGCAACTGAAGCCAACTCATCGCCAACAGCATCTTCATGCCAGCCGAGGCCTATCCATCATCACCACAAGGTGAAACAAAATCTGAAGTCCAGGCGCAGCATACAGCCAACACCAAGTTCCAACACAGCAGCAACCAAACACTGCATCCGTGCGCAGCTAAATAAGCCGGCATCAGTTTTTCCAGCACTTACAATGCATAGCTGCCGAGAAAATTGATGGATATTCCAAGCAAATATCCATCAGCTGCTACCGGCACACTTCAGAGTGGGAATAAACAGCATCATCCACTACAGGATCACAAAAACAGCATCAAAAATTGCAGCAAAATGCTACTGCAACACGCACATCACCCCAGCGCCTGCAAAACTCATCAGCAGCTGACAGTCCAGGAGATCCCAACATATTACCAATGTTCTATCTCCAAGAGAAGCTCTCGCTTCTCTCTACATTTCAAATTTCGTTTTGAATTTTGTCCGCGTCTTCTGCGGCACTCATCCTCTGGCTGGGCGGCGCTGGAGTCGGCCACGGCCGGTCTCCTGATTGCCTCGCCCGGTTGCCTCCCGTTCTCCCTCTCTTCTCTTGCTCTCTACGTCTCTGGTCCTTGGGCTTTCGGCGCCTGTGAGATTTCGCATTTGCGCGGCTCTTCAGGGCTCCGCTTCCTCTAGTCGGGCGACACCGGAGCCGGCTATGGCCGGCCTCCTTGTTGCTCCCCGGTTTCTGACTCCCCCTCCCCCCCTTTCTACCTATCCAGACTTCAGTTCGGGCTGAGGCATCCTCTGCGTCCTCTGAGGGCTCGTCTGCGTTCATTCTTTGAGGATTCGATGCTCTCACTGCATCGCATCCTTTTATTCTTGGATCGCGCCTATGGTTGTATGCTCGGATCGCTTTTCCCTCCACTGTCCGAAAAGGACTTTCCCTTTTAGCTGTAGCTTCTGTTGCGGCTGTTCCAGAGAGGAGCTCTGGCTACTCTCTGGTTTTACTTTCATGTACCAATTTTGCTTCAAATTCTAAATTTCGTTTTCAAATTTTAGATTTGAAATTTGAATTATTAGGGTTTCTCGCCTCCGATTTCAGCTGGGTTCCATGCTCTGGCTGCTGGGGCTGAGATTCCCTGTTCTGGTTACCTTGCGGAATGGCTATGGTTGCTGTATGGTTTATATTTCTTGGACAGAGTTGCCATTCCCGGCGTGATACAGATGGATTCTTTGATACGGATGCAGCTGTCGGATGCTTATATCGGCTCTCGCGTTGCTAAGTGGTTCTATCGCAGACGAAGGTCCTGTGCTGGTGGCTCTGATGATTCTCAGCCTTTGTGTTTCCCTCCTTTTGGACGGGAAGGGGGATGCCCGTGTAGCGCTGGCTTGGGATAATGCCAAGGCTGAGATGCTGAAGAGTTGGGCGTAGCCTGTTTGGATGCTGAAGATCCTATCGATGCGGTGGAGTAGCGGATCTGCTCGAGGTTGCTGACGTTCTCTCCAGCTGTGCGGCTCCTTTGTCTGGCAAAGTGTAGAATTTGTTGATTTGGCTTGTAGCCAATCTGTGGAGCATTGTATGGTCTGCAACTGCCGAGGGTTGCTGGTTTCTGGGAAACTTTGCCTTGCTCCATTTTATTGCTGAATGTCTCTATTTGATGATGGTTTTTGCTGAAGAACTATTATCTGTATATGCCCTGCTGGGGCTTGCACTTGAGTGAGTTCCTCGGGTCAAGCTGAGGAAGTTGCAGGTATTTTGTGTTTGGAGATGTCTGTTGCTGGATTGCAGCTTGTGGGGTTGACTGTATATGCTAGATCTGCTCCTTCGTGCTCAGCCGATGGATGATGGTGCTAGAATTGCTGATTCTGTCTCCTTGGTCCATGCTGTCGCTGGAGTGCAGCTGCTCCTGATGTTGGAGGCTCTGCTGCTGTGGATGCTGGACTGTAAGCTGGAAACTGCTGAAGCTGCTTGAAATGCGCTGGAATGTTGGCCCGTCTTTTAGAATGCGCCTGGTGCTTAGGTTGGATGAACCCCCTTATCTGGGGGTGGAAATTGGGCCTGCCATGCTGTAGAATTATGCTACAGAACTGCTGTCGATGATTTACGGTGGATATCTCTAAACTGTCCTCTGTGTTTTTGATGGCTAGAACACAAACGATTGGCGGGTTGGCCTCTGATTAAGTGGCTGCTGCTGCTGGGTGGCTGTACCGGATAGCTGTAGACTGTGGCTATTTTGGTCGGTGCTGAAGAAGGCAGGTTTGGGATTATCATATGTGATTGAAGCCTGCTGATTCCAGATTTGCTGTTGATGCTGTTGCTGTGTCTTTGCCCTGCCGGGGTGTAAGTCGGTGCAGAATTATGCAGTTGTTCAGTGCTTCTGGATTAATGCTGGAAGCTGCTGAAGTTGGCTCATCTACGGATGTTGCGGCTAGTTTTCTGGATTTGGTTCACCAAGTGGAGCAGGAATGACCCATGGCTGGCATGAAGTTCCTTTTTGGCGTTGATGCTGAAGCAGTTGGTGACTAGTTTTCTACTTGTTGCCAATTTTTGGTACTGCCCATGGATTGGCATGATTTGTTTAGGACTGCTCTACTAATGTTGGAGCATTTTGATTGTATTGAGTGAATACCAGCATTTTTGTTTCTCTGTTGGTTTCATACGATGTATCAATGTGTTCGGGGCATACCCTAGCGCTTATGGTTTATCCCAAAGTCGGAAAAAGATTTGGAGATAAATCATTACTTGTAAAATTTTTCTCCAATTAATCCAAATCACTTACTTACCAAAAAAAAAAAAAGTAATGTAACTAAAAGATGGAGTAAACCTAAATTCCATCAGCAAAGCCACTGACTAAGCAAATGAAACTCCCTCCAAAACAAGGGAATAAAGCAAGATATAAGGAAACAACCTCATCATCTTTTTTTTTTTGGTAAGTAATTAAATGCATTAAAGTTTAAATAAAATGTACAAAAAACTATATTCTTAACCAAGTGTTTTTTCTGACTTGGGGAAAGAGACATAGTAACAGGAGAGGCCCCCAAACCAATGGCAACAGTCATTAAAAAATAAGATTACAATAATATTCGGTCATTGTAAGAAAGAAATCTGATCGGCCAAAGTGAATGAAGAATCACCCTGCCACTACAGATCATCGTCACATCAGCATTGACTAGCCGCTTCGGATTCACTCTGGCTTTAAAAGAGCAAAGGCGCTCTGGCTTCAAAAAGCCACTCCGCCTCAAAAAGTCCTCCGGCTTCAAAACGTCACTCCGTCCTCTAAAGGCATTCCTGCATTAAAATTCCACTCCGTCCTCAGCACACGCAAACCACGTAATCCACTCCGGCCTTTTAGTGTGCAAAAGGCACTCCGGCTTCAAAAGCCACTCCGGCCTCAAGAGGCACTCCGGCATCAAAGTGCCACTGACTCCGGATTCGCTCCGGCTTTAAAAGTACAAAGGCGCTCTGGCTTCAAAATGCCACTTCGCCTCAAAATGCACTTCGGCTTCAAAAAGCCACTCCGTCCTCAAAAAGGCATTCCGGCATTGAAATTTCACACCGTCCTCAGCACACGCAAATCACGTTATCCACTCCGGCCTTTTAGTGTGCAAAAGGCACTCTGGCTTCAGAAGCCACTCCGGCCACAAGGGGCACTCCGGCATCAAAATGCCACTCCGGCCTCTTGTCAAACCGGCAGTAATCCCAAATCGGATGAAGCCATCCAGCATTCAACAGATGCGAGAGCTATTGAAAGCTTTGGAGGCCCGCCACTAAACCATCCAGATCAGTATTTGATCTATCGAAAAATCTTTATTCCATTTAGCAAGACAATAAGGATATCAAATATAAGCAAATTCCTCTCCGGAGGTAATGGGTCAATGTGAGTCTTAGTGGAAGTGGCTGGTTCGGTCTATCTTTGGTGGTGTGGTGTGGGATGAGATGCTGAATCATGTAGTGCTGGCCGGTTTGCTCTCTCCAGCTGTAGAAGGGTTGTGCTGTCCATGGTTTCTAGCATATAGATGTTATGAGAAGCTGGATTGCTGGAGCCAAGTTGCTGCTGCTTTTGATGCTTGATTCTTCTGGATGTTCTCTGGACCTTGTTAACTTTTTGCTAATTCTATGATTTACTGTCCGCTGCTTGCTGATCCATGACTATCAAATGTCCTGCGAGTGGCAGCGGCCTGCAGGGTGTTATGGGTGTGCTGTTTTAAGACCATAATGCCGATGGGTGCTGCTGGAACTGTGTGCAGGTGCTGGAGGTGTTGGGTTTAGGAGCTGCACGGTGCTGCTGGCATTGGGTATTCCTGTTTGCTGGTTGGCTGTGTCTATACTTACCAAAAAAAAAGGTTGGCTGTGTCTGTTTCCTAGGTTGGGCTTTGGCTGCTAATTTGCTGAGTTCCCGTGAGTAATGGTGTTGGGGTTGGGGATAAGTTGCTGCTGTATTCTGCTTTGTTGCAGTATATTTGCTGTTGCTGAATATGATGGACTGCTGATGGCTCTAGTCTTGATTGGGGTTGTGTAGCTGTCCTTCATTTACTGCCCGGCTGCTGCTTGATTCTGCAGATGTGTCATGGCCCGGGTGCTGCAGTCCTGGCTTTGAAGCACTCTTAATTTGGTTGCTGAAGATTATTGCTTGAATTTTCTTTATCAGTGTTGCTGATCTTTAAACAGAGAATTGAGGTTGAAGCTCTGCTTGCTTGAGCTCCTACTGGTTGAATTTTCTTCCCCCATGAGTTCTTGGAGCAAGCCGTTGTTGCATTGTGAAGAGTGCATCATGTTGTAAGCTGCTGTAATTTGTCATGCAACTCGAACTCCTACTGGTTGGTTTGCGAATGTTGCTCGATGGAATCTGGCTGATGTTCATTAACTGATATCTAGCCTTCCCTGTATGATGGTTGCTGTTGAGGATCGCTGATTTTTTTTTTTTTGGTAAGTAAGTGTGTATTTTGGATTTATGGGAGAAAAAATTACAAAACACAATGTTATCACTCCAAGTTTTTTGACTTGGAGTTAGAACATAAAACGTTAGGGCATACCCCGAGCGACAAGTACATCAGATAAATCCACAAAAAAAACCTCTAAGAGGAGCGATCAAACAAAATAAAGAAAATGAATGTGTCATTTTACTTTTTTTTTTTTTTTGGTAAGTAAGAAAAAAAAAAAACCCCATTTTACATAATCATGCTACCCACAACCCAAATGCATCCCAAGGTAACAAAAGCAGGAGGCAAATCGGCAGCTACCGGAATAATCCAGTAGCATCCAAAAATTCCAACAGCAGGCTTAGCATCAATAACACAGGGCCAGCAGTAGCAACACGGCATGAACTACCAAACAGCAGTACTGGCCAACAACAATTCCGGTTCGAGCAGCAAGGAACTAACCGAGAGAAGCAGAAGACAAAACCCACTGCCATTTCAACTGCCATTCCAATATCAGCACCAAAGCTAACAGGAACAGCAAGGGGCATGGAGCATTCTGAAGACCAACAGTCACATGCACTCAGCAGACTATGTAGGTCAGCATGTCAGCAGGAGCAGCACCCTAAATCTGCCAGCAGACCATACATCAACAGCCACGAGCTCACCTGCAGCTCTCTCAGCATGAAAGCCCCAAAAACACGAGCTACCAAAGGCAGCA
>JAODPA010113088.1:0-19237 GCA_025585075.1 Nepenthes mirabilis
GGGTCCCGTGTCAAGGCCCACAAACGACGAAGGCCCAGCCCACTGCACAGAAAGTGGAAGCCCACGTAATGCCCAGCCGGCGGAAAAGGACAAAACCACTGTGGCACATTAATGAGCGGCCAGAGGCGTGGAGCGAACCAGCCAGTAGGAGCATGGTCAAGACTGCACCAGCGACTCAGACGGCTGCTGACAGGCAGCTGTCTAATCCCATTTTAAGGGAAGCCTAAGCATGCACGACAGCTCAAATGAGCCTGCCAACGACCACAAAATGATAGCCGAGATGACCGGCGCAGCAGGACAGCGACTAGCGGCCAAAGAGCCCTAGCAACGGGCATTCTCGAGCCCAATGTCCGTTGAGAGGGAGACCATAAAATCTCCCTCATCTCCTCTAGAGAGGGGATTAGACAATTGGATTCTAAACAGAGAAACAAGAAAGAAAGGAGAGTACTCGATCACTTGGATTCAAGGTCTCTCGAGCTACCTTCAAACTCTGAGAATAAACGGATTCGAGAGGACCATCAGACCACTGAGTCCAACCCAGATCCTCCTCATCGACATCCAAATCCCTTCGCCTCCTCAGGCAGGGGAAGTTAGTCACTCACAGCAGTGCACTAAGGAAGCCAGGCCTTCCATACCTGCTCATTGCATTCCCACTCCAAGAATACGCATAGTCACGCATCATCAGAACACATCCTCACACCGCCCAGAGCGAGTGTGACCTCACTGTTTATTGCGGGAGTTTGCTGACTTGAGAGTCGGAGTGGCCATGGTGGGAGAAATCTCGCCGGGTCCCTGACCTCTTGTTTGTTGTTTGTGTTGTGCAGGTTCCAGGTTTTGAGAGACGGAGATCGGACCCTTGTCCTGACGCCACCGCATGTCACGGAATCCGAAGGCTCTCTAATCCGTATAGCAACCACGGGCCTAGAGACACAACATTGGCGAACAAGCCCGAGCGTTAAAGACATTTGCGACACAACCACGAGCGTTAAAGACATTTGCGACATGCGAACAAGGATCTGGAGTATGAACGTTCTAACAAAACTCTCTACAATTTATTTAGAAAGTCCAAGTATTTGTCCTAATTTATCACTGATATATTAGGTTAATATTTATTTTGTACAAACTATTAACAACGTATAATATTGTTGGTTAATATTTTTTAAACTCCGAATCTATGTATAAATTCAGAAGGCCGTGGAAGGAGAAAGAGGAAGGAGACAAGCCCATAGCTGGAGCTATGAAATATAGAAGAGAATGTAGGGAGGTGAGCTGGTATGACAGTGTGTGAGTATCATGCCCAATTTAAATACCAATTGGCTTTATCGTTTGTAAATAACAAGCCGTCACTTGTCTTTTTCCAGGCCACCTATCCTTCGGTTTTGTTAAAGGACGGAGGGGCTTTATTGAAGTGATGTTCACGTAAAAGATAAACTATCTTTGATATAAGTAACTTTTATTACTTTCTCTGACGTCAATATAAAATGTTATGAAATGGTGTCTTTAATTTTAAAACCTATTATCAGATACAAGCATACACGTGCTTTGGTCAGGCTGATTTTTGCAATGGAAGATTTCGAGGAAGGTTCCAAATTATTTTAAATTATAGGTATCTATGCCAAATCATTTCAAAAGTAGCCATGTATTTATAATTTTACTATTGTGTTATGATAATCGTAAACTTAAAAGTGATATAAAGGAAAAGAGGAGCGAGGTAAGTGAATTTTCTTTTACGCTTACTAAATTGCCAAGGTACGCTTCTCCTGGTACTTATTGTTTTTAAATTTTTATGGACATTATTTCGAACTTTATTAAACCGTTACTCTCAGTGATTTAGGCATTATTTGTCAAGGGTTAGATTCTTCGGAATGGTTTTTGGTCTAGGTCACAGCGGTTAGGGTTAGGGTCTGGTCCTTCGAGAACGTTTCAAATTTTTCGTAGGAAATAAAATTTTGTAACTAAATTATCTTCATATCACACATATTTTCTACAGGAGAAATAATTAGGGAATCCCAAGGCATCTGAGGAGAGGAGAAAATGGGAACATGTAGCAGGAAGGATGAAATAAATCAAGAAGGCTGTTGGGCGACTGCTTGCCAGTGAGTTCTTATGACCCTTCATGCTATGTTAAATGTAGTTGTGCATTGCATTTTTATTTGCAAGAAAAATACACAGATTTATCACACGTTTACATTCAGTGAAAGGATAATGGAACAACCATAAGGATTCCTGGGATGTAAATCGCCACCGTAGTAAATTGTTAATAGGTGCGTCTTTCAAGGCTCTTATAATACTTTGAGAAATTTTTGAATTAGGATTGACTGTAGTTGTAAACTACAGGCGTTAAAGGAGTTTGCGACATGAGGATAAGGATCCAGAGGACGAACGTTCCAAGAAAACTCTCTAAATTTTATTTAGAAAGTCCAAGTATGTGTCCTAATTTGTCACTGATATATTAGGTTAATATTTATTTTGTATAAACTATTAATAACGTATAATACTGTTGGTTAATATTTTTTGAACTACGAATCTATATACAAATTCAGAAGGCCGTGGAAGGAGAAAGATGAAGGAGACAAGCCCATAGCTGGAGTTAGGAAATATAGAGGAGAATGTAGGGAGGTGAGAAGGTATGACAGTGTGTGAGTATCCTGCCCAACTTAAATACTAATTGATCATTTGTAAATAACAAGCCGTCACTTGTCTTTTTCTAGGCCACCTATCCTTCGGTTTTGTTAAAGAACGGAGCGGCTTTATTGAAGTGATGTTCACGTAAAAGGTAAACTATCCTTGATATAAGTAACTTTTATTACTTTCTTTGACGTCAATATAAAATGTGTTGAAATATTATCTTTAATTTTAAAACCTATTAGCAGATACAAGCATACGCCTGCTTTGGTCAGGCTGATTTTGGCAATGGAAGATTTCGAGGAAGGTACCAAATTATGTTAAAATATAGGTATGTATGCCAAATTATTTTAAAAGTAGGCATATATTTAAAATTTTACTATTGTGCTATGATAATTGTAAACTTACAGGTAATGCAAAGGATAAGAGGAGCGAGGTATGTGAATTTTTCTTTACGCTTACTAAATTGCCAAGGTACTCTTCTCTTGGTACTTATTGTTTTTAAATTTTTATGTACATTATTTTGAACTTTATTGAACCGTTACTCTCAGTGATTTAAGCATTATTTGTCAAGGGTTAGATGCTAGGGAATAGTTTTGGTCTAGGTCACCGTGGTTAGGGTTAGGGTTAGGGTATGGTCCTTCTATAACATTTCTAATTTTTCGTAGGAAATAAAATTTTCTAACTAAATTATCTTCATATCACACATTTTCTGCGGGAAAAATAATCAGAGAATCCGAAGGCATCTGAGGAGAGGAGGAAAGGGGAACATGTAGCAGGACGGACGAAAAAAATCAAGAAGGACGTTGAGCGACTGCTTGTGTGTGAGTTCTTATGACCCTTCATGCCATGTTAAAAGTGGTTGTGCATTGTATTTTTATTTGCAAGAAAATTACGCTGATTTATCACACGTTTACATTTAGCAAAAGGATAATGGAACTCCCATAAGGATTCTTAGGACGTAAATCACCACCGTAGTATATTGTTAATAGGTGCGACTTTCAAGGCTCTTGTAATACTTTGAGTAATTTTTGAATTACGATTGACTGTAGTTGTGAACTACAGGTGTTAAAGGCATTTGCGACATGCGGACAAGGATCCGGAGGACCAACGTTCCAAGAAAACTCTCTAAAATTTATTTAGAAAGTCTAAGTATGTTTCCTAATTTGTCACTGATATATTATGTTAATATTTATTTTGTATAAACTATTAATAACGTACAATACTGTTCATTAATATTTTTTGAACTCGAAATCTATGTACAAATTCAGAAGGCCGTGGAAGGAGAAAGATGAAGGAGACAAGCCCATAGCTGGAGTTAGGAAATATAGAGGAGAATGTAGGGAGGTGAGAAGGTATGACCGTGTGTGAGTATCCTACCCAACTTAAATACCAATTGATCATATTTGTAAATAACAAGCAGTCACTTGTCTTTTTTCAGGCCACCTATCCTTCGGTTTTGTTAAAGGACGGAGCGGCTTTATTGAAGTGACGTTCTCGTAAAAGGTACACTATCCTTGATATAAGTAACTTTTATTACTTTCTTTGATGTCAATATAAAATGTGATAAAATCGTGTCTTTAATTTTAAAACTTATTAGCAGATACAAGCATACGCCTGCTTTGGTCAGGCTGATTTTGGCAATGGAAGATTTCAATGAAGGTACCAAATTAATTTAAAATATAGGTATGTATGCCAAATCATTTTGAAAGTAGGAATGTATTTAAAATTTTACTATTCTGCTATGATAATCATAAACTTACTGGTGATGCAAAGGATAAGAGGAGCGAGGTAAGTGAATTTTTCTTTACACTTACTAAATTGCCGTGGTACGCTTCTCTTCATACTTATTGTTTTTTAAATTTTTATGGACATTATTTTAAACTTTATTGAACCGTTGCTCTCAGTGATTTAGACATTATTTTTTAAGGGTTAGATGCTAGGGAATAGTTTTTGGTCTAGGTCACGCGGTTAGAGTTAGGGTCTGGTCCTTCGATAATGCTTCTAATTTCGAGGACGAAAAGGAGATCCGAAACAAGTATCCTCACTTGTTCCCTTAAGGTATGAACTCTACTCAAATTTCGAGGACGAAATTTCTTTAAGTAGGGGAGAATTGTGAGATCCAAATGAAAACAAAACAGTTAACTGCTGATGCCTGCATATACAAAAATTCAGTCCGGCCCTAGTGCTCCGGCCTTGGTCACTTCGGCCTTGTAAACAAGGCCGGCTGCGATTCAAAATCAGCCCCTCTCCAAATCGGCCCATCCTGTGAAATATGCGTTCCGCCCAAAAAGGGCTGATCAGCCAAGAGTGGGCCGCAGGCATAAAACTGGAGAAATTGGTTGAGTTAATTTAATAGTAACTAAGGACAAAAGAGCACTTTATTGTCAAGTTAGGATCGAACTAGACAGCAACCCAACGAAGTAGGTATACCAACGTAGTTACTCCACCTACCCCCTGAAGAGAAGTACGGGAGTTGGTAAACTGCCCTACTGACTCCGCCGCACTCCTCCTCTGTATAAACCTTGCCCTGGTTGTTGATGCAGGGAGGCAAACAGAAGGAAGAGAGAGTGACGGGGAGAAAGCTCCAAGGCAGTGAAAGTCTAGGAATCGACTCTCAGGCAAGTTACCTCGGACGCCATTTTTAAGCTCAAGTATACTCTACTCTGTTCTAAAACTCATGCTTCATTTCAAGTTACACCAGACGTTGTTTTTAAATTGATGATTTGAGAATATTGCAAGTGTTTTCTGCTCCGTTTCTAAATCCCTGTTTTACTGCAAGATATATCAGACACTGCTTTTTAAGTGATAACTTAAGAATATGACAAGTGTGCTCTACTCTGCTTTTAAGTTCATATTGAGAATATTGAAGTGTGCTCTGTTTCTGAGTTCCTGCTTTCTGCATCAAATATCCACCTCCATAAGGCAAAACAAACTCTGACCGTTGTGTAAAATGAGCTCCGGCTCCTGTAATGAAAAATGAACTCAGGCCCCTACTGTAAAATGAACTCAGGCCCCTACTGTAAAATGAACTCTGTCCCTTGATATGAAGTGAACTCACGCCTTAAGAAAAAGAGCTCCGTCACCTAAGAAAAGTACTAAGTCCAAAAAGCACTCCGTCCAAAAAGAAGTCCGGCTTGTAATGTGAAATGAACTTCGGCCGAAAAAGAGCTCCGGCCCGTATAAGAAAACAAACTCCGTCCTTTGTGTTAAAAAGAACTCTAACCTTTATGAAAGAAAGAACTCCGGTTTTTAAGAAGGAAAAGGAGTCCGGCCTTTAAAGAGCTCCGTCCTGTTAAGGGAAAAGAGCTCCGTCCCGTTAATGAAAACGAGCTCCGTCCAACAGAGCTCCGTCCCTTAAGAGAAGTAAGCCGTCTGGAAAATACTCTGCCCAAAAGAGCTCCGTCCTGTTAAGGGAAAAGAGCTCCGTCCCGTTAATGAGAACGAGCTCCGTCCCTTAAGAGAAGTAAGCCGTCTGAAAAGTACTCTGCCCAAAAGAGCTCCATCCTGTTAAGGGAAAAGAGCTCCGTCCCGTTAATGAAAACGAGCTCCGTCCAACAGAGCTCCGTCCCTTAAGAGAAGTAAGCCGTCTGGAAAATACTCTGCCCAAAAGAGCTCCGTCCTGTTAAGGGAAAAGAGCTCCGTCCCGTTAATGAGAACGAGCTCCGTCCAACAGAGCTCCGTCCCTTAAGAGAAGTAAGCCGTCTGAAAAGTACTCTGCCCAAAAGAGCTCCGTCCTGTTAAGGGAAAAGTGCTCCGTCCCGTTAATGAAAATGAGCTCCGTCCAACAGAGCTCCGTCCCTTAAGAAAAGTAAGCCGTCTGAAAAATACTCTGCCCAAAAGAGTTCCGTTCTGTTAAGGGAAAAGAGCTCCGTCCCGTTAATGAAAATGAGCTCCGTCCAACAGAGCTCCGTCCCTTAAGAAAAGCAACCCGTCTTAAAAGTACTCCGTCCAAAAGAGCTACGTCCTTTGAGAAAGGTACTCCGTCCAAAGAGGCACTTCGTCCAAAAAGGCAATCCGTCCAAAAAGTAGTCCGGCTTGTAAGGTAAAACGAACCTCGTCCGTAATAAAGGAAAAGAGCTCCGGCTTGTATAAGAAAACAAACTCTGGCTTTGTTAATAAAAAGAACTCCGACCTTGGATAAAAAGAACCCTGGCTTTTGTTGTTAAAAGAACTCCAGATTTATGAGAATTCGGCTTTTAAAAGTACTCCGTCCTTTGAGAAAAAGAAATGAACTTCGAATTATAATGAACTCCGGCTTTTCAGAGAAATCACTCCGACTTTTAAGAAAAGAACTCCGGCCCTTAAAGGTGAAGTGAACTCCGGTTTCGTACACGAAAAGAGTTCCGTCTTTAATGAAAAATGAACTTGGCTTTTTAAAGAGCTCCGTCCTTAACGTAAAATCCACGCCGGCTTTGAACTCCTGTTTCTGCCAAAAGAGGAACCCCGGCTTGAATGAAAAATGAACTCCAGTTTTGCTCATGAAAAAAAAGAGCTCCGTCCTTAATGTGAAAATGAACTCCGGATTGCATGGAAAATCGAACTTCGGATTTGTACAGAAAATAGACTACGGCTACTGAAAATGACCCTCAAGAAGATAAGTGTTCATGTTATTTTAAGACCCGGGACTGACTACAGCCCAAATAGGTTCTCCGGCATGCCTTAGGACTTTTCGGTGGTAATTGAGGATAGCTCTGTCCATGGAGTTATTTATGGTCCGCCCTGCCCTCGGGGCGTTATGGATAGAGGGAATTACCATTACCGGCCCACTTTCGGGTGGCATACCACACCGATCCCGTGAGATGAGATACCCACATGACAGTACCGGCCTTAGATTGTGTGGAGTGAACACAATCTATCCTCGATTATTCGCCCCCTCAGCTAGTAGGGTATACTACCAGGGTCTGTACCGATGTGATATGAAGTAATGTTTACTGCTTTACTGATATGTTATGTTACCGTACCGACTACCGAATATGAAAGACCATCTACTGATATGATATGTACTGTTACCGATACGTTCTGTTACTGTTTACCGTTACTGTGCCATTTACCGATTTTGAAATACAGTACTGTCAAGGTATGTTTTCCCTATTTCTTAGACTGCATCTTGGTTCACCGTTCTATTTATACATAGTTACCTGATCATTCTGCATCATCGTTTACTATCCATATGCATGTACCTTGCTGAGCCTCGGCTCACTGTTTTATATTTTTTTCCCCCCACAGATGAAGCTTTAGAGCTTGTGCCTGACGAGCTGGAGTGATTAGACCTTGTTCACAGGATTAAAGACCTTGGAAGTTTATTTTGGTGACATATTAATGTAATGACTTACTGAACTTTTATGGTTAAACATTTTGGTTATGTACTCAGGAATGGACATTTTGGAATGAGTATGAATGTTTTCATATGTGTTAGTGTATCTTCCGCTCTACTTATTTTGGTTGAAGGTATATGGGTCCTAGATGACATCTGTGATCCTGTGCTGCACACAATCGATTGTGTTGGGCTTTCAGTTGTGTCAGGACTGACGGAACCAAAAAAAAAAAAAAGTCCGTTCCGTCACAATTGATATCAGAGAGTTGAGATGCCTTAGGAACTGACCGATCGAAAGCGGAAGCATAAGTTTGAGTCTCCGAATAGAATTCTTGTAGGAATAGGTACAGGAAGTTAAGGCAGTTGGGACCTTATGAGACTGGTTCCTAGGCTTGGTTAAAAATTTCTTAAAGATATGGAATACTTTCTTCTCATCCATTGGATCCCTGTCCTTATATACATGTGTTTGTCTTGATTATAGGATGGCAAGTAGAAGAGGTAGGAGAAGTTGTCGCGGTGGCGTTAACACGCCTTATGATAGAGAGGCGGCCTACATCAACTTACTGGAAAGGATGACTAACGTCGTAGAGTCCGTCGAGCAAAAGCATATGGCTCCGACGCCCGAGCCAGCTCCAGCACCCCCTGGACCTACAACTTATGACAGGTTCACAGCTGAAAGAGCACCGGGCTTCCTAGGAAAGCCTGATCCGGCTGAGGCGGACGTATGGATGAAAAGAATGAAGAAGATATTTGAGGTGCTTGGCTGTACTGACCAAGAAAAGGTCAAATTTGCTGCGTATAAATTGGAGGGTGAAGCGGACAGCTGGTGAGACATGCAGAAGTGGGCAATGGGAATGCCTAATGAAGCTATCACTTGGGAGATGTTTGAGGAGATATTTTTAGAAAAGTATTTTCCATCCAGTCTCCGAGATCAGAAAGAGCAAGAGTTTATGAGGTTGAGACAAGGGAGCATGACCGTCAAAGAATATGATGCCAAGTTCACGGAGTTGTCTCGTTTTGCACCATTTTATGTGGAGGATGAACAGAGGAAAGCTAAAAAGTTCCTCCAAGGGCTACGAGATGATATTAGGAAGTTGTTGTCTGTTCTGAAGTTCGAGACTTACGCCGAGATCCTGGATAGAGCGGCAATCTACGAGAAGGAGACGGAAGCAGAAAGGTTCTATGCAAAGAGAACCGCCAGTCGAGCAGGAGTAAGTACCGGATCAACGGTAATGTCGTCCGGACCATCCAAGAAGACCAGGGAGACTAACAAAGGAAAGAGTACGGTGGCTCAGTCCATAACCAGAACCAGGGCGCCAGCTGAAGATTGTACCTTCTGTGGAAGGAAGCATCCGGGGCAAGAATGCCGTAGAATGACGGGAGCGTGTTTTAGATGTGGGCAGCAAGGCCATCTTTTCAAGGACTGCCCACTACCTCCAAGGATGGAAGGAAAAAAGCCTGCTGTCTCGGCAAGGGCCTTCGCGGTGGCCGTTCAGGATCCGGAGGCCTCTCCAAATGTTGTGGAAGGTACCCTATCTATTTGTGGAATTTCTGCATCCATATTATTTGACTCGGGGTCTACCCATTCCTTCGTTTCCCTAAAATTTGCATGCTCTATCACATCTGCCCCATGTGTTTTGGATTGTGAACTATCTGTGTATACTCCCACCGGCCCATCGATGGTTACTAATGTGATGTATCCGGGATGTATGGTTGAGGTGATTGGGAATCATTTAGTTGTGGATTTGGTGTTGTTAGACATGGGTGATTTTGATGTGATCCTAGGGATGGACTGGCTGGCTAAATACCACGCTAGTATCGACTGTTTCCTGAAGCGGGTTTGTTTTGACATCCCCGGAATGGAGCCCTTTTTCTTTCAGGGCACTAAGAAAAAGGGGGTGCCCATGTTAATCTCTACTCTACATGCTAAACATCTGATAAGTAGTGGATGTAGAGCTTATTTAGCTTATGCCTGCACTACTGGAAGTCATAGTGTACCGGCTAAGGACATCCTGATTGTTCGTGACTTTGAGGATGTATTTCCAGAGGAGTTACCTGGATTGCCCCCACATTGGGAAGTTGAGTTTGAGATTGTTATTGTTCCTGGTGCTAGTTCGGTTTCTAAAGCCCCTTATCGCATGGCTCCGGCTGAACTGAAGCAATTAAAGTTGCAATTGCAGGAGCTATTGGACAAGAATTTTATCAGACTGAGTGTATCTCCTTGGGGTGCACTAGTGTTGTTTGTGAAGAAGAAAGACGGGTCATTGCGGTTGTGTGTTGATTATCGTGAGTTGAATAAAATCACGATTAAAAACAAATACCCTCTACCGCGCATTGATGACTTATTTGATCAGTTACAAGGATCTCGAGTGTTTTCCAAGATTGATTTGAGGTCCGGTTATCACTAACTGAGGATCAAGTCTGAGGATGTGGCTAAAACAGCCTTTCGGACGCGTTATGGCCATTATGAGTTTCTCGTTATGCCTTTTGGCCTCACAAACGCTCCAGCTGTTTTTATGGAATTAGTGAATTGGGTTTTCAAGCTATACTTGGACAAATTTGTAGTGGTGTTCATTGATGATATCTTGATTTACTCAAAGGATCCTGAGGAGCACGAAATTCATTTGAGGAAGGTGCTTCAGGTGCTCCGCGGTGAGAGGCTGTATGCCAAGCTGAGTAAGTGTGAATTTTGGCTCGAGAAGGTGATGTTCTTGGGGCATGTAATTTCTGATGGTGGCATTTCCGTAGATCCCAAGATAATAGAGGCTGTTACAAGTTGGAACCGGCCAACTTCTGTGACTGAGGTTAGGAGCTTCCTGGGTATGGCAGGATATTACAGGCGCTTTGTAGAGAATTTTTCTCAGATCGCTATGCCTCTGACCCGGTTGCTGAAGAAAGAGGCTGGGTTCGTGTGGACAGAAGAGTGTGATCTGAGCTTCCAAGCGCTAAAGGATCGTTTGACCACCGCTCCGGTACTGATTATTCCAGAGGGTTCTGGAGGCTTTGAGGTGTACTGCGACGCTTCTAAAGCGGGTCTAGGATGTGTGTTGATGCAGCACGGCAAGGCCGTGGCATATGGGTCCAGACAATTGAAAGTGCACGAGAAAAACTATCCTACTCATGATCTTGAACTTGCTGCTGTGGTGTTTGCATTAAAAATTTGGAGACATTATCTATGTGGCGAGAAGTTTCTTGTGTATTCTGACCATAAGAGTTTGAAGTACTTATTCTCACAAAAGGAACTCAATATGAGGCAAAGGAGATGGCTCGATTTCCTGAAGGATTATGATTGTGAAATACAGTACAAACCAGGAAAGGCCAACGTGGTAGCGGATGCCTTGAGTCACCGACCGGGTTATGTGGCGCACCTACAGGTCAAACAGATGGAGATGTTAGATTATTTGAAGCAGTGCGATGTCCAAAGTTATGCCAAAGGTGATAGGATGCTCCTGTCGTATTTTCAGATTCAACCAGAGGTGATTGGTGAAGTCAAGGAAAAACAGGTAAATAATTTGTTCCTTTTGGACATTATTAATAATTTGAGTAAGGAGTCTCGGGCTGATTTCAACATCCGGGCTGATGGTGTGTTGAGGTTTAGAGATCGATTATGTGTACCGGATGATAAATGATTAAAGGAGAAAATCTTGAAGGAGGCTCATCGGTCTCGGTATACAATCCACCCGGGAGGGAATAAAATGTATCAGGACCTGAAGAAGACTTTTTGGTGGAGAAACATGAAGAGGGATATCATGGGCCATGTGGAGAAATGCCTAGTGTGTCAGCAATTGAAGGCCGAGAGGAAGAAGCCTTCGGGACTGATGCATCTAATGCCCATTCCTAGCTGGAAATGGGAGGATATTGCTATGGATTTTGTATCAGGCTTGCCAAGGACTCCTAGGAGTCATGACGCAGTGTGGGTCATAGTTGATCGGCTGACGAAATCAGCTCACTTTTTGGCGATCAAGACGAGCTATTCGCGTGATATATTGGCTCAATTGTACATAAACGAGATCGTGAGGCTTCATGGAGTTCCTGCCTCCATTGTGTCTGATAGAGACCCGCGCTTTGTCTCGAGGTTCTGGGAGAGCTTGCATAAGGAGTTGGGGACAGAATTGAAGTTCAGTACTGCGTATCACCCCCAGACCGATGGCCAATCTGAACGTACCATTCAAATTCTCGAAGACATATTAAGGGCTTCTGTTTTGGAGATGAGAGGAATTTGGGATACTCATCTGGCACTAGCTGAATTTGCTTACAATAACAGTTATCAAGCTAGTATCGGCATGGCACCATTTGAGGCATTGTATGGAAGAAAGTGTAGGTCACCTATCCATTGGGAGGAAACTGGAGACAAAAGAATTTTAGGCCCTGAGATTGTGAAGGAAACAGCGGAAAAGATTAAGGTGATTCACGATAACTTGAGGGTTGCTCAGAGCCGACAAAAGAGTTATGCGGACAAGCGGAGGAAAGAACTGAGCTTTGAGATAGGAGATCTTGTGTTTCTAAAGGTCTCGCTGTCAAAGGGCATCTTTTGGTTTGGAGTCAAGGGAAAATTGAAACCCCGGTTCATTGGCTCTTTTGAAATTCTAGAAAAGGTCGGGGAGGTAGCCTACAGGTTGGCGTTGCCACCGACTCTTGCAGGTGTACACGATGTATTCCATGTCTCGATGCTTCGAAAGTACATCCACGATCCGGCGCATGTGATTGATTACGGGACCTTGTCCATCCACAAGGACTTGTCCTACATCGAAGAGCCGCTGCAAATCTTAGACCGAAAAGATCAAAGCTTGCGGACGAAATTCATCCCCTTAGTAAAGGTACTTTGGAGGAATCATTCACCCGTGGAGGCCACTTGGGAGCGCGAAGAGGAGATCCGAAACAAGTATCCTCACTTGTTCCCTTAAGGTATAAACTCTACTCAAATTTCGAGGACGAAATTTCTTTAAGTAGGGGACAATTGTGAGATCCAAATGAAAACAAAACAGTTAACTGCTGATGCCTGCATATACGAAAATTCAGTCCGACCCTAGTGCTTCGGCCTTGGTCACTTCGGCCTTGTAAACAAGGCCGGCTGCGATTCAAAATCAGCCCCTCTCCAAATCGGCCCGTCCTGTGAAATATGTGTTCCGCCCAAAAAGGGCTGATCAGCGAAGAGTGGGCCGCAGGCATAAAACTGGAGAAATTGGGTTGAGTTAATTTAATAGTAACTAAGGACAAAAGAGCACTTTATTGTCAAGTTAGGATCCAACTAGACAGCAACCCAACGAAGTAGGTATACCAACGTAGTTACTCTACCTACCCCCTGAAGAGAAGTACGGGAGTTGGTAAACTGCCCTACTGACTCCGCCGCACTCCTCCTCTGTATAAACCTTGCCCTGGTTGTTGATGCAGGGAGGCAAACAGAAGGAAGAGAGAGTGACGGGGAGAAAGCTCCAAGGCAGTGAAAGTCTAGGAATCGACTCTCAGGCAAGTTACCTCGGACGCCATTTTTAAGCTGATTTAGAGTGACCTAGAGAGGCGCTGTGGCCTCGCTTAGATTGAAAACCAGGCAATTCCACTTCCACAACAGCGGGCTCCTCCACCTCATTTGCAGAGCAATTTAAAACAATCTTGGACGGTAGTATCGCATTGGATGTGATTTTGACACACACCCGAGCAGAGTGCAGACGGTCCATTTTAGCAGTAAAAGAATCAAGTTGGAGAGGCTTACCCACGGCGCTACTGATCCAGCTGAGCCCAAGAGGGGTCCAGAATTCAGCAGGAACGTTCCTCAGTTTAATGCAAACAGGAAATGAATTCAACTGTTCTCTAACTAAAGGCATACCCGGGGACCATCGCTTGAGGAGCAAGAGATTACCTCTGAAGGTCCACGGGGCTCTGGCCAGCACCGCATTTGAATTTACATCCGAGGAGAAACGAAACAGGAAAAGGCCGTTAGCACCCTCCGCAACATGACAGAGGCCAAAAGGATGCCAAAGTCGACGAGCAATATTGGCCACGGCCTGGAAATGAAGGCCCTTTCCAGAGAAGCAACCCAGAAGCGTCAAATTCCAGATCATCTTACTCTATTGAAGCACTTCGGGGGGTGGAGAAATACGTGATAAATCACCATCCACGAACCGTGGAGGAAAAAATTTCAGTGCAGGGGAAGGAGTAAAGTCATGATTTTGGGCGTTTACGGCCCCAGATCGGCAGGGGGAAGCCAAAGCAAAGACCGGGCAAGAAGTCGACGGAAAACCCACCGCAGGCGTAGAACCAGGAGGAGGAAGAGCATCCGCAGACAAACGGGGACCAAGCAAAGTAGACGGGGACTCCAGCTCTTTGGGTGAACTGGGAAGAGAGGGAGGTTTAAGATGGACATCCAAGGGGTCGACCATGGCTGGAAATGGCGCCGTCGAAGACGGGAGTAGCGGCAGGGAAGATTTCGAATTTGAAATCGAGGAGAGAAGAGAGAGTTTCTCTCTCTAAGTTTCCTTTTTTTCTTTTAACCCCTTGTATTTAAAATTTTACTATTATGTTATGATAATCGTAAACTTACTGGTGATGTAAAGGGTAAGAGGAGCGAGGTAACTGAATTTTTCTTAACGCTTACTAAATTGCCAAGGTATGCTTCTCTTGGTACTTATTGTTTTTAAATTTTTATGGACATTATTTTAAACTTTATTGAACCGTTACTCTCAGTGATTTAGGCATTATTTGTCAATGGTTAGATGCTAGGGAATGGTTTTTGGTCTAGGTGACCGCGGTTAGGGTTAGGGTATGCTTCGACGAGAACGCTTCTAATTTTTCGTAGGAAATAAAGTTTTCTAACTAAATTATCTTCATATCACACATATCTTTTACGGGAGAAATAATTAGGGAATCCGAAGGCATCTGAGGTGAGGAGAAAAGGGGAACATACAGTAGGAATGACGAAAAAAATCCAGAAGAGCGTTGAGCGACTGCTTGTCTGTGAGTTCTTATGACCCTTTATGCTATGTTAAATGCAGTTTTGCATTGTACTTTTATTTGCAAGAAAATAACGCTGATTTGCCACGCGTTTACATTCAGCGAAAGGATAATGGAACTCCCATAAGGATTCCTGGGACGTAAATCGCCACCGTAGTATGTTGTTAATAGGTGCGACTTTCAAGGCTCTTCTAATACTTTGAGTAATTTTTGAATTAGGATTGACTGTAGTTGTAAACTACTTGCGTTAAAGGCATTTGTCACTGATATATTAGGTTAATATTTATTTTGTATAAACTATTAATAACGTATAATACTGTTGGTTAATATTTTTTAAACTCTGAATCTACGTACAAATTCAGAAGGCCGTGGAAGCAGAAAGATGAAGGAGACAAGCCCATAGCTGGAGTTAGAAAATATATAGGAGAATGTAGGGGGGTGAGAAGGTATGACGTGTGTGAGTATCCTACCTAACTAAAATACCAATTGATCGTTTGTAAATAACAAGTCGTCACTTGTCTTTTTTCAGGCCACCTATCCTTCGGTTTTGTTAAAGGACGGTGGGGCTTTATTGAAGTGAAGTTCACGTAAATAGGTAAACTATCCTTGATATAAGTAACTTTTATTACTTTCTCTGATGTCAATATAAAATGTGATGAAATATTGTCTTTAATTTTAAAACCTATTTGCAAATGCAAGCATACTTCTGCTTTGGTCAGGCTGATTTTGGCAATGGAAGATTTCGAGGAAGGTACCAAATTATTTTAAAATATAGGTATGTATGCCGAATCATTTTGAAAGTAGGCATGTATTTAAAAATTTACATTGTGCTATGATAATCGTAAACTTACAGGTGATGGAAAGGATAAGAGGAGCGAGGTAAGTGAATTTTTCTTGACACTTACTAAATTGCCAAGGTATGCTTCTCTTGGTACTTATTGTTTTTAAATTTTTAAGGATACTATTTTGAACTTTATTCAACCGTTATTCTCAGTAATTTAGGCATTATTTGTCAAGGGTTACATGCTAGGGAATGGTTTTCGGTCTAGGTGACCGCGGTTAGGGTTAGGGTTAGGGTTTAGTCCGACGAGAACGCTTCTAATTTTTCGTAGGAAATAAGGTTTTCTAACTTAGTTATCTTCATATCACACATATTTTCTACGGGAAAATTAATCAGGGAATCCGAAGGCATATGAGGAGAGGAGAAAAGGGGAACATGCAGCAGGAATGACGAAAAAAATCAAGAAGAGCGTTGAACGACTGCTTGTCTGTGAGTTCTTATGACCCTTTATGCTATGTTAAATGTAGTTTTGAATTGTATTTTTATTTGAAAGAAAATAACGCTAATTTGCCACGCGTTTACATTCAGCGAAAGGATAATGGCACTCCCATAAGGATTCCTGGGACGTAAATCACCACCGTAATATTTTGTTAATAGGTGCGACTTTCAAGGCTCTTCTAATACTTTGAGTAATTTTTGAATTAGGATTGACTGTAGTTGTAAACTACTTGCATTAAAGGCATTTGTCACTGATATAATAGGTTAATATTTATTTTGTATAAATTATTAATAACGTATAATACTGTTGGTTAACATTTTTTAAACTCCGAATCTATATACAAATTCAGGAGGCCGTGGAAGGAGAAAGAGGAAGGAGACAAGCCCATAGCTGGAGTTAGAAAATATAGAGGAGAATGTAGGGAGGTGAGAAGGTACGACAGTGTGTGAGTATCCTACCCAACTAAAATACCAATTGATCGTTTCTAGATAACAAGCCGTCACTTGTCTTTTTCCAGGCCACCTATCCTTCGGATTTGTTAAAGGACGGTGGAGCTTTATTGAAGTGATGTTCACGTAAATAGGTAAACTATCATTGATATAAGTAACTTTTATTACTTTCTCTGACATCAATATAAAATGTGTTGAAATATTGTCTTTAATTTTAAAACCTATTAGCAAATGCAAGCATACTCCTGCTTTGGTCAGACTTATTTTGGCAATGGAAGATTTCGAGAAATGTACCCAATTACTTTATAATATAGTTATGTATGCCAAATTATTTTGAAAGTAGGCATGTATTTAAAATTTTACTATTGCGCAATGATAATCGTAAACTTACTGGTGATGCAAAGGATAAGAGGAGCGAGGTAAGTGAATTTTTCTTTATGTTTACTAAATTGCCAAGGTATGCTTCTCTTGGTACTTATTATTTTTAAATTTTTATGGACACTATTTTGAACTTTATTAAACCGTTACTCTCAGTGATTTAGGCATTATTTGTCAAGGGTTAGATGCTAGGGAATAGTTTTTGGTCTAGGTGACTGCGGTTAGGGTTAGGGTCTGGTCCGTCGAGAACGCTTCTAATTTTTCGTAGGAAATAAAGTTTTCTAACTAAATTATCTTCATATCACACATATTTTCTACGGGAGAAATAATCTGGGAATCCGAAAGCATCTGAGGATAGGAGCAAAAGGGAACATGCAGCAGAAATGGCGAAAAAATTCAAGAAGAGCGTTGGGCGACTGCTTGTTTGTGAGTTCTTATGACCCTTCGTGCTATGTTAAATGTTGTTTTGTATTGTATTTTTATTTGCAAGAAAATAACGCTGATTGGCCACGCGTTTACATTCAGCGAAAGGATAATGGGACTCACATAAGGATTCCTGGGACGTAAATCGCCACCGTAGTATATTGTTAATACGTGCGACTTTCAAGACTCTTCTAATACTTTGAGTAATTTTTGAATTAGGATTGACTGTAGTTGTAAACTACTTGCGTTAAAGGGATTTGTCACTGATATATTAGGTTAATATTTATTTTATATAAACTATTAATAACGTATAATACTGTTCGTTAACATTCTTTAAACTTCGAATCTATGTACAAATTCAGGAGGCCGTGGAAGGAGAAAGAGGAAGGAGACAAGCCCATAGCTGGAGTTAGAAAATATAGAGGAGAATGTAGGGAGGTGAGAAGGTATGACAGTGTGTGAGTATCCTACCCAACTAAAATACCAATTGATCGTTTCTAAATAACAAGCCGTCACTTGTCTTTTTCCAGGCCACCTATCCTTCGGTTTTGTTAAAGGACGGTGGAGCTTTATTGAAGTGATGTTCATGTAAACAGGTAAACTATCATTGATATAAGTAACTTTTATTACTTTCTCTGACGTCAATATAAAATGTGTTGAAATATTGTCTTTAATTTTAAAACCTATTAGCAAATGCAAGCATATTCCTGCTTTGGTCAGGCTTATTTTGGCAATGGAAGATTTTGAGGAAGGTACCAAATTATTTTAAAATATAGGTATGTATGCCAAATCATTTTGAAAGTTGGTATGTATTTCAAATTTTACTATTCTGCTATGATAATCGTAAACTTACAGGTGATGCAAAAGATAAGAGGAGCGAGGTAAGTGAATTTTTCTTGATGCTTACTAAATTGCCAAGGTATGCTTCTCTTGGTACTTATTGTTTTTTAATTTTTATGGACACTATTTTGAACTTTATTGAACCGTTACTCTCAGTCTTTTAGGCATTATTTGTCAAGGGTTAGATGCTAGGGAATAGTTTTTGGTCTAGGTCACCGCGGTTAGGGTTAGGGTTTGGTCCTTCGATAGCGCTTCTAATTTTTCGTAGGAAATAAAATTTTCTAACTAAATTCTTTTCATATCACACATATTTTCTGTGGGAGAAATAATCAGGAAATCCGAAGGCATCTGAGTAGAGGAGGAAAGGGGAACATACAGCAGGAAGGACGAAAAAAATCCAGAAGGCCGTTGAGTGACTACTTGTCTGTGCGTTCTTATGACCATTTATGCTATGTTAAATGTGGTTGTGCATTGTATTTTTTTTTGCAAGAAAATTATGTAGATTTATCGCACGTTTACATTCAGCAAAAGGATAATGGAACTCCCATAAGGATTCCTGAGACGTAAATCGCCACCGTAGTATATTGTTAATAGGTGCGACTTTCAAGGCTCTTCTAATACTTTGAGTAATTTTTTAATTAGGATTGACTGTAGTTGTAAACTACAGGCGTTAAGGGCATTTGTCACTGATATATTAGGTTAATATTTATTTTGTATAAACTATTAATAACGTATAAAACTGTTGGTTAACATTTTTTAAACTCCGAATCTACGTATAAATTCAAAAGGCTGTGGAAGGAGAAAGAGGAAGGAGACAAGCCCATAGCTGGAGTTAGAAAATATAGAGGAGAATGTAGGGAGGTGAGAAGGTATGACAGTGTGTGAGTATCCTACCCAACTAAATTACCAATTGATCATTTGTAAATAACAAGCCGTCACTTGTCTTTTCCCAGGCCACCTATCCTTCGGTTTTGTTA
>JAODPA010113099.1:0-19235 GCA_025585075.1 Nepenthes mirabilis
ATTATATTTTTTTTTCTAAAATAACTTGCCAAATTTATAATTTAAATATTAGGCAGAATCAATATTATATATTTTCTCTCTAAAATGACCTGCTAAATTTAGATTTGATAATCGATTGGGATTTTGATAGGGGAACCAAATCGAAAATCAGCCCATCGCTCTTTAACCCACGGTTAAAGCTTATCCACGATATTTTTAGTCGGCCTTGTTAAGTTACTGGACGGTGATTAACTGCCGCCGGAAATAGTGTAATGCAGCCAGCGCCAGATTGTAGTAGGTCGAAGGGCAATTTCGTCATTTAAACTGCAGTGGGTTGATGGAGATCAGCGCAGACAACTGAGACTAGCAGACTACCAAATCTCTGTCCCCTCCGACGAGCGGTGGAAGTCGGTGACCACTCTTGGTTTATTTAGGGCTGACGAGAAAGGGTTTGTGAATTTGTAGATTGAGAAACCGAAGATGCCGCAGAGCGGAAAGTTGATGCCAAATCTGGATCAAAACGGCACAAAGCTGCTCAATCTCACCGTTCTTCAGAGAATCGATCCCTTCGTCGAAGAAATTCTGATGACTGCTGCTCATGTCACGTTCTACGAATTCAACCTCGACCTCAACCAATGGGTTCTTCTTCGCTCTCTATGCCTTCCTCTCAGTCCCTTGTTCAATTCAATCTCATCTCTCATATTTTCTCTCTCTAAATCTCCCTGCAGAGTCGCAAGGACGTGGAAGGATCACTATTCGTTGTCAAAAGGTGGCTACTCTTCCGTGCCCCATTTTCGCTTATAACTTCTTCATTACGAAGATTTAGACGCTTAGGGTTTCGGTGTCTGTAGTAACGGACTAGTCCTATATGTGTGGATACTTTGATTTTGTTGATTTTACTGGCATTTTCAGTTTTAAGTATGTAAACAGTCTCTTGAACATAATTTGCTGGTTTCAGGAGCACTCAACCTCGGTTTCAGTTTATCGTGATGAATCGTCGAAGTACAGGTGAGAATCGATAGATTGATAAATAGTCACTAGAATGTGTTAATTGAGATAAATTTTGCTTATTTATTAACGTATATAGATCATATTGATAAACACAACTTGCAAATGTTCCGGCTACTTCTTTTAAGCATTAGCTACAATCCTCTTTGAAGATAGCTTTTTTCCCCCTTTCAGCCTAATAGTATGTGAATGGATGGCGAGTCTTCTGCTGATTGTTCATTAGTTTTTTCTTTATTCTGTTGATTCGAAAGAAGAATTTTATTAGACAAGAAAGAGAGATGGTGTTGTATCAAGATTTTAAATCATCCTGCTGCCTCACCCACTAGGCCACGACCCTTACAATCACTTCATCATTTCAACCATCACTGCCACCAAAAGCTGCGCCCATGTAGAATTTACTTCTGGCCACTTTGTGCTTTAAGTTTTTTGATCCGATTAGGAGGAAAATATCGGTACAGGTCATTGTCGTATCATATCGACCATATTGAGCGATAGGTCGGATGAAAAAAAATTGTAAAATGAACCTGGTAAATGTTAGCTGATTTGTTGGCCAAATATATTTCAGCCGATGTTTCATTCCATGGATCATATTGTTTCAGCATCCAAACAAACAATCACAGTTCTAACTGAATGCCTTGACTTTGCAATTCTAATTTCTGATTTAAATTTACTGATCCGAGTGGGACCTTGGGGACATTGCTCTAAATTTAAGCATTGATGTGCTCCAATATGCAGAAAATTTGGTAGAGAATCTTTTAGGGGATTTTGAGTATGAAATCCAAGTACCATATTTATTATACCGCAATGCTGCACAAGAAGTAAATGGCATTTGGTTCTATAATGCACGTGAATGTGAAGAAGTGGCAAATCTCTTTAGCAGGTTTTTCCTCCAATCACCATCACACTTAGTAACTCGTCCAATTTAAATGTGTTCATGGTGCATAACATTTCTACCTTCTGTGTCTTCTTTGATCTCCAGGATACTAAATGCTTACTCTAAAGTGCCGGTAAAGTCAAAATTATCTTCGTCAAAAAGGTAAGTGACAACTCGATTTATATGGTCTGAAAGGAAAGCTTGAAGCTTACGAGTGCAGGATAACTTATGCTTTACTGTCACATGTCACTTAATATTTATGTTGGCCTTTGTGGAAATAGGAACTAGTATGTACTTAGTGGTAACTACTTGCAACAAGTGTTCATCAAATCTTTGGGAAATGACATGAATTAGAATTGCAACCATTGGGGGTTCGATTGATTATCAATTGAACGAGGGATGAACACGGTCCAAACCAGCCTGGCTTCTAGAGATGTTTGGTCTGGACAGCCGACGGGTGGGTTTTTCCCATTCTGGAACCAAACTGGATTGTTTAATACGCCAAAACCATACCAAACCAGATCACCTTTTACAGTTTAGTCTGATCCAGTTTAGCAGTTGGAAATGAATTTTTTTGTTTTTTCTTTGTCTAAATACAAAATTGGCATGCCTAAATTCAGTCAGTTCTATATGCATTGCATCAATTTTTTCCCCACAAAATACATCAGTACACAAAACTATCTAAATTTCATAAGAATGCTAAAAACAAGATGATATGTATAATGAACATCTTGAATTGTTTTTGTGGTCACAGTTCGGTTTTGGAACCATAAAGCGTTTTTTTAATCCCAAACGGGACCTTTTTTTGGACCCCAGTACCAGATAGGGTGGAACCAACCACCTGTCTGGTTCAGTTAGTTGGTTTTGTTGAAAGTCTCTATATTGATCCATTTGATGCAAATAAAATTTCCAGATGACTTTGTCCATAAAGTGTTAATGCTGCAAAGACCAATGCACCAATTGGATATAATAGAGTTGTAATTCACTAGTTATTTTAGATCCTTGCCAAATTTGGGAAAAAAAAAATCAGAGGTTATTTGTATTACTCCAAAACCTCTGCTTACATCATTATTCAATATTTCTTGGCCCACTATTGGCCAAATCACTTAAGCACTAAGTCCTCTATGAGTAAGATCGCTTAGACATACTTCATAATCTGAAAAGCGAGCACCATAGAAATACATACTAGTCAGCCAAAAAAAGATAATGGAAAGTTGATTGAAATGGGCACTGAATATTTTTTGAGATATCTCCTTTTAATTACTGGTATGCCTATCGAAATCATGAGTATCAGCATGTAGATTCCTGATCTAAGTAGGAGTTTTAGAGCCCTAGCTATTGTTCTTGAAAAATGACCTTGTCTATCCTATTCCCCAAAAAAAGTTTTTATGGAATCCATATCTATTAAAATTGACTTCTGGTTACAACAAACAAATAATCATTGAGTTCTCTTTCCGGACATCACATACAAAGAGGCCTACCAATAGCTAAGTTTTTGGTGAAGCAATATCTTATGGGAGCTTTGTTTCTGTCTTTTAAAATCTATTTGGTTCTAAGAAAATTTAGAGGAAATAAAAAATATATAGAGAGGAAAGTATTTTCTTATGTTTGGTTTGCAAGAAAAAAGGTAAAAATCATAACATTAAAGGTCAGTGATAATCTCTTTGTTTTTTCTTGACAACCAAATAAATAAAATAATTTTATTATAAAGTTATTTCATTTTTCATGTGATTTTTCTTTTACATCTAAACAAAAGAAAGAAAATAATTTTTTCATTTTCTAACATTTTTGTCCTTATTCTTAGTGGCTTTTTTCCCCTCAAATTTTCTAAGAACCAAACAAGTCCTCAAAAGATAGTAATACTCCAATGGAGGTTGATAGCCACATTTGCGATAATGAACCTTGAGTGGAGTAAATGAATTAAAAATCAAAATCAAATTAGGTTCCCAGATTTGTCTAAGCTAAGCATTTAATTTATATGCCAAGGCTTCCCCTGCTTGACACTCATTATTATTCAGGTGCATCGCGTGAATCTCAGTAGTGTGATACGTAGTGTGATATGTAGCACTGTTGATCATAATCTACTTGCATGACATTTATTATATCTAGGAGATATGAACTCCTTGGTCTGGCTTACAATCCAATAAATGAGATCTCTTGTCTTTGAATCTCAGTTTTTTTTCCTGGCCTACATGCAATTGTTCACATTTTGACAAATTTTGTGTTTTTGCTGCTGCAGTGAGTTTGAAGAACTGGAAGCAGTTCCAACTATGGCTGTAATGGATGGTCCACTGGAGCCATCATCTTCGATTGTCTCGAATGTGAATGATGTTCCTGATGACCCTGCCTTTGTGAATTTCTTCAGTGTATGTGCCCTTCTTGATGGTGCTGGTAGTTTATAGACTATGAGATCGAACTTGTTATGACGAGTAAATGATTCCACATTCACATATTTGGAATTCTTGACTAACATAGAATGCATTAAGGGAATTTGATATTAGAAAGGCATACTATAGTTTTTCCATTAACTGAATCAATAATAGGATCCCCCCACCCCCTGTGGGATCTGTTGAGTTGTTCCATTTTAGAATTCTTCTATACTCCCAATGGTGTGGATTTCATCATAAAAATTTGAATGGCCAGAATTATAAGAAAAGTCTAGTATATTTTAATATATTTTCATAATTCTCGTTGTCCAAGTTTGTATTAGAAATCCCTACTATTGAAAATACAAATGAGGATTAAAATTGAGATTGCCGTAACAGGACCCTGTCCCCCTGCCAGGGAAAATGGAAAAAGAAGGGGCTTTGTGACTTTCACCTCACCCTTTGCGTTGCCTTGCCATTTAGTTGCGGTTCTTCACATCAAAGACACATCAACAGATTCAATGTAAAAGGTGAATTGAATTAAGACATCGTTTTCACATTTAGTGATCCCCAAATACTACTAATTGATTAAGACTGGAATGTGTCTTTTGATATTTCATATCTCAGAAAGTTGGCACGATGATAGAACTTAATTGAAGTTGTGTCTGTTCTCTCTATGGGCTTGTGTCCCATGACTAAATCTTACAAAATTCATTGATGCTTTGTCCTTCCCTCCCCCGATGACCTTTTTGTTCTTTGTTCTCCCTGCCGTTGGGGGAATGTGATAACTGCATATTCATAATGCATGTTGGTTGAGCATGGGGGAATGTGATAACTGCATATTCATAATGCATGTTGGTTTGCTCAAGATATTAGTATTACAGGAAGGGTTTGCATTCAACTTTTGACTATGACTAATATTTACGGCCATGTTTGCAGTCAGCAATGAATATGGGTAATCCTCCAAACCCGGCAATTATGGGGCAAACCTTCCAGTCTACTGCCACAGAACCATCGGCAGGCCGGCCAATCACCATTCCATCACCCCAAGTACCATCAACGCCCATCTCTTCCTCTCCTCTAATGCCCCTGCTAGGTACATTTGAATCAAGCAGCAACAACAACCGGATGACTAATCTTGTAAAACCATCATCATTTTTTGGTCCTCGCCCTTCCTCTTCTGTGGCACCCGTCTCTTCATCTATGGTGGCTGCCCCTCCAGTGCACCCTGCGTTGGCTCCCCAACGCCCGTATGGTGCTCCCGTGCTCCAACCCTTTCCTCCACCCACACCACCACTGTCTCTAACCCCTACTGCAGCTCCTACTCCATATGGGCATGTAATCAGTAGAGACAACGTCAAAGATGCACTTCTCATGCTCGTTCAGGTGTGTATTGCCGTTCAGCTGTAGGATTTTGCAGACAATGGTAAATTTTCCATGTTTCGTTGTATATGCATTTTTAAAATTTTCCTTTTATATTTTGCATATGATGCTACAAATTCCACATATTTAAGCATGTATCTACAAATTCCCCAAGGCTAGAGAGACATACGTGATGGAGAGGATAAATCCCTCCTGAAGATCTCTTGTTCAATGTCAAGTGAACGTGTGCTATAAAAGAAAAATGCAGGCTTCATGTAAATTTTCTCATGTGCAATAATATCATGATATATTACTATATCAATAATATCTCGCAATATATTAAATATCGGCCCTTAATATTAAATGTTTAGCTGATATAGTCCTATCAACCTAAGATTGTTGAGGATATTTTTTTTCTAATTTATCTGATATCAATTAATAGTCTGATATGTCCGACACCTTATATTTTCATTCATCTCCATTTCATCTGTACTTTCTGCCTGATAATATATCATCATTGTTCTTCAATGAGTTTTTTTGGCTGTGTTTCAGGACAACCAGTTCATTGACATGGTTTATAGAGCGCTGTTGAATGCACACCATTGTTGAGCAAACATTGAAGAGGACCTGCTGTTTTGCTAGGATTTCCGCGTATGCAGTGCATCGCAAAAGAATGTTTTGGGGAAAAGCTTTTCTGTATAGCAGTTTAACCTCACATCTTGGGATGATGCAGGACTATGATCTTAATTATAAATTGTAGATTTAGTAGATATGCGCATCATGTAATTATCTTTTTGAAGTTTTGTACCTTGATTAAATATCTACGAATTTTGTTGTTTCTTAAACTATGAAGTAAACTCTGCCGCTACATCGTTTGTATCCATCGGAAATTGGATTGCATGTTTTTACCCATGCAGGAGGAGCTCGATAATGGGGTTGTTTTGAATTCGGTATATCAAATTCAATTCCTAGATTGAAATTGAATTAGGTTTTTAGTATATCAATTTTTTGACTTACAAAGTCTTACTTGTCAATTAGAGTAGCCATCATTTTCTGTGTATAAAGCTTTAATTAACAGCTAAGAATGGAATGCAACTTAAATTCGTACTAAATATAAATCCACATGGGTCAAATATTAACCACACTGTCCTTAAGTTCAATTCATATTTAGCTTCCCTCCTTCAATGCAATTGCTGCCTTCTATGTTGGCATTTGCCAGTGCTATAAGCAAATTACCACCACAAGGAATTCGTATATTTCCGCATCAACAAACATTTTTATGTATTTAATAAAATATATAAATACCTTTTCTTTTAATTATCCAAATTCTAGGAGTAACTGACAAACTATTGATTATGTCTCAGCAAAAATGTTCTAATATTAATAGTCCAAATTCTAGGGGGATCAATCCATAAATTATCTTTGTAGGACCAAACAACTAAAAAGGATACCTCTTGATTCTGTAGTATTTAATATGAAAACCACCAGTATCTCCTACCTAGGACTATCCTGGCTAGGGTTCGAATAAACAAAGCCGTAGTTCAAGCAAGCAAAACACCTTCCAATGTCGAAAGCTTAGGTCCCTCGTCAAGCTGCCTTCACTTTACGAGAAGGTGGTCTTCGGAATAGACTGATGAGATCATCAAGACCCTGGTTCATGAGATCATCTTTAGAATGCCAACTGTTGGGTTATGTGGCAAGCAAATAGGGAAACATAATCAAAGTTTAGATGAAAAGTCAGGACAATTAAAGAATGAAATATTACCCTGGTTGTGATGACTAGAAAACTGAAGAGCACAATCAAATATGATCCCAGAACCAATAGCAACAGTAAGTCAAATGTCACGCTAGCCACCTGCAATGACGCTTCACCTATTATTATTTACTCTCACAATGCTGAAACAAGTACCCAGCATCATTCAACACCATATAAACACGGAGCCCACATGCTATCTCCACCCCGCCTTCCTAACCATAGAAAAGAAAAGAAAAACACACACGTGCACGCACACAAACACATATACACGCCTAGACAAACACAACATGACATCCCAAATCAAGGCCTTTATGATTTCATTCGTGTGAATGTTCGGGGGACACCACTCAACTATCTTTGGACACGCTTGGATGATGTGGTGTCCGTCAAACAATATATTTTTGTGTAGGCCCGATGCCACGTTATTGAGAGTGTCGAAAGGTGAATAAGGGTGTCTCTCCAACACCACTCTTCATCAGTATTCCAATCAAAGAAAGAAAGAGGTGCTTACTTTATGCAAAGAACCACCACTTTTGGCAAGACATTCACAGTTTTATAACAAATTTTGCATCCTTTTGCAAAGCAAACATGAAAACAGGGAAGGGGAGATGACCCAAAAGGAGACTATGCCATCATTTTGCATCCTAGCATGGCATCTGAAGTGTAATTCAGGTCAGGCAAGTTGAAAGGTTTAAGTAAAGATATAGAACCATTTTGATGCTCAGAGGAAGAAACCCACTAAAAAAGGAATTCGCAGATACGGAATGGACGAACATATGATAGTGTGATCAAAGAATTTTGTAGACTTTGAGATTATTTGGTGACATCAACACCTGGTATATATTGAGTGTAGCCTTTGTCGAATCATAGAAGGTGAAAATTCCATTGAGCACCTCATGCTGCACATTCACTTCAGCTGTATGCTCTGCCAACTCCTGTCAATTAATCAGGAAAATACAATTCCGCATGTCCAAGTAAGAAGACCCAGATAAATAGAGCCAAGTACCTCACACATTCTAAAGTCAAGATAAACAGGCCAGTAGGTATGAAACAGAAGAATAAGGGGGAAGATAACGATTGAAGATTTAGAAGATTCATTGTGTATAGCTGAATCTTAATAAAGAAGGTGGACGTACCAGAAGGACGAACAATTTTTATTCTTTTTTTTTGGGTGAACAAGCCCACCAGAATAAACGGAATACTACTCCATCTGAGTTTAAAGAAAGATTCCAGGCTGCTAATCATGTAGGTAAGCAACCATCAATCCTGTGACCGAATCAAGGAGTTGATTTGGCAGAATCATTATTTTCCCCTCTTTTTTCATAGCTGCCAAATTATATTCTGTTTCATGCTTTCTTTCTATTTTCACCAGATGACTCAAAATGCAAGACGAAGTGCCTGTTGGCTTTTAAAACAAGAAAATTTTCCACCACTTTAAAATGATAATCAAATCTTGAGCTCACAATGAGGCCAGCTTAGGTGTGATTTCAGCAAAATACTTTATTAATTTTGTTTTTCTTTATTTGGCTGGGGGGGTGAGGATGTACCATCATGGCGTGGGAAGTCCAAATGAAATTCTTGAGTACCAATGACAAAAATGTCGCAAATAAATTAGTCAGGCAATGGAAACTGTTAAGGATATATCACTCACCCTTTTCAAGGCACTAATGAATGGATCACTCTTTTGGAGAAATGGGGCAACACGAGGTGTACGTGACAAAAGATTCAACCACGACTGCACATAAGAAGGATTGACAGCCAAACTACTGTTTTCTGCAAATATTTGCACATTCTTTCCCTGGTGGCCATAAATATGTCTCTGCAAAAGAGAAACTATAAAGTGAAAACCTTTTTTCCAAAAAAACAAGTGATAACAAAATTACGGTAGTGAGCATATAGAAGAGGTAAAAGAGAAGTAGAAACATAACAAGCCTATGGCTGCAAATGACCCCCAACCCGTCCAAAACCGCATCAGAACTAACTGGCTATATTTTAATCGACAGAATGATCAGAAGGCAATTAGACGAATTGCCACAGCTGATGATAAAAAACGGATGGATGCAATGGTGTAACCATCATCCTCACCCCAGCGTTAGGTTTCAATCATTTGGAGTTGACTATGAGAAAATACATACATTTTACCCAATCGAGTTTCAAAAGCCTCCAAACATTGAATGGTGACTAAACAACCTCTTTCCGGATCTTCATTGTCAGCTTCTCACACCCCCCAACTGCCACGATTGTGTTAAAATCGCCTTCCCCTACAAATGCATGTCTGTCCACATTTAAACATCACAATCATCTTACTCGTCATCCTCTTATTTGGTGTTTCATATATGCAACTTTTAATTTTCCATTAATTTATTCATTCTTATCAGTCATAGTCATCCCTGATCATGTTCTCATCTTGATTATAACCTTTTTGTATTTGTTGTGTTAAACATTCAATCTTTTAGATCACACAACCTAGCTAGACTTATTTTCATTCTGGAAAAGCTCCTTTCAGTCTAGGATATCTTCGCTATAACCATTATAATGTCATTTCTATGTTACATCTTCTGTTTCCATTTGTCAGTAAATTTATTTTAAGGCAACCAAATCTATTCCTTCCACGTAATTATTGGCCATAATTTTTTTTTTATTTTTTGATACTGCACCTAATTTTACCAAAATTGCATTTCAACTTTCACTTGTTCTTGGCAGTTCATCATGCAAACAAGTACCTAGCCCAATGTAATGGAAATTCCCATCTTCCATCCCCTTAAAGACCAATGTTAGTATTGCTCCCGGTGAACATATCATACAATGGGATTTGACAGTCATCCAACACTAGAAAAATGTTCCCATAGATATGCATACATAGAGCTAACACGTTTGGTTGCTGAAATGAAATAATGTGAGAATGAAACAAGTATTATTGGGAATAAGAATTACTTGTATATTGTGGTAATAAATATTATATTGTTTGGTTTAATGAGGAATAACTATTCCATTCCAGAATTAGATTTTTATAGCGTGGAAATTGCAATTTCAAGTGTTTCATATCTTGGCCAGCAGTGATGCCAGATGGCAAAGGTAGCCAACGTTGGCAGGAGTGGATGGTTGACATTGACGGAGGGCTGTCAGCGGCAGCACGAGCTAGAGTGGGACTGTTTGCAGCCACCTGGGAATTGCAATTCCCTGGAGTCTAAGAATATAAAAAAAATACTTCCTTGCTCCCCACCCAGTATTATTCTCACTTCTTGGTTAAGTAAAATTCCCTAAGAATAACTATTTCCCCTGTCAAGTTTCTACCAAAAAAAGAATTGTAATTCCTTGGATTAACGCTGGAATGCATTCAACTAAGCATCTCGTTGTAGGGTGTCAACAATAAACCTCTTCCACAGCACTCACGATCTAAGTATCTTATTGTACAAAAACTGAAGTAAAGTCAAGCATTTGCAGCCATCTCAACTAAAGTATTTATATGACTTACCTCATCCTACCCATTGCCGCTAAACACAATCAAATCACATTTGCTCACCACTAACCTACATTTTAGTGCCAAACAATCATAAATTCCTTCTGAATTTTATCTAGTACTGGTGCTACCTCAAACTTCTCAGTATGTATTCATTCTCAACTTACTTTTATAACTTCTTAACACCCTCCCTTTAGCTACACTTCTGTTTATGCTTTTACTGGTGCCTAACAAACGAATCCATATAATATAAATGATCTATTGGCCAATCATGGAAAAATTTTCCTTTTAATTGCATAGGACCATAACACTCCACATGCAGTTTTGCATTTCCAGCAGCCTGCCTTAACTGCATGCATTATTCTTACAAAAAAGGGAGTTAATTGTACCAAGTCAATAAAGTAGGATTTTTGAGTTTGATTTGATGATAATGTTCTTTTGGTTAGATGATAATGTTGATGTATCAGCAAACAGACAGCTAAAATGCCTCTTGCATCTCATAAACCCAGCCAGAGACAATGCGACTAACAGTGATTAAGTCCATAGGGGCAGCAGTGTTCCTACTTAGCGGCAAAAACTAAGCAAGCAGTATTAGAAGTAAAACTTACTGCAAGACTCTCAGCAACTAACTTGACACTCCTGGTAATTGCAGTTTCACGAACAAAATGCCTGTACAATGAATTGAATCATCATACAAGAGATCAAAATAAAACAGCGTTTAGCTCATATGAAACCAAAGGTTTACATTTCAAAATTAAAAATATCACCTGCCATCAAATATGCTTCCGAAGTTCTCCAAAAATTCAGGTGCAGCAGAGAGTTCAGAAAGGGTGACAGCAGTTATTCTAAGCCTGGAAAACTGTTCATGCTCCCAAGCTACCTACAGCAGGTTAACACATTAAGCAGCAGCCTAATCCGAGGAAAAAGGAAACATGGTAAAATTAATTGTGCCTGTGGAGCCCTATTGGTTCTTCCCAAGGATACAAGGGATCAGAATACCAGGCTCATCAACTACATTGACAGCAGTTCATGCTGGATTTATCTTTAGCTCTTTACCAAACATAATAAAATTGAAAGCAGTCACAAGCCATGACTAAAATTACTCTTGGAAAATCTGTATGACCATCTCTTATTATATGGCATCCATAATAGTTGACAATCTTCGCACAACTTCAAAGTAAATATCCTGTCCAACCTACAATCCTTAAGCCTTAAACCAGCAATGGCATGTAAAGGCATAACATAGACAATCCTTTTTCCTTCTAAAACAATCAATTTATCACATTCATCTCAGGTGATTCCAACATTTGGGGATTCCTAGCAACTTTGGTGTGAACTTTTCTTCATCAAGTGTTCAGTAGTGCTACAACGGCAGATTCATGTGAGGAATCACTTTGTCTCTATTCACTGTAGATACTCTGAGAGAAAATAGGTCAATTGTCAATTTTCCACAACAGATAATGCTTTCTTGTTAGAAGAACCATCTTGTTTGTGAAATATTAAAAAAATCAAAGTGCATCTGCATACTCGAGGATTTGAAATATTAATTTTCTTGTGCTTCAAATCAACTTTAAATCCCATTTCTCCAGCAACATCAGAGAAACCCTGCAACAAATTCCAGTTATCAATTCCAATAAATTAGACCACAACTTATCAAGTATTTGCAGTGAATCCGAATTTTCCGTCTTCAGTAACTTACTTCAAAAATTTGCTTTATATAAGAATTTTCCGGAGGCTTAGACACATGAATCCATAGTTCATTATCCCATGAACCAATACTATTCAAACAAATAGCATAATCAACACTCTCACGCAGCCGTTGATCCAAGCTTCGAAGCCACTGCACAATATGCATAGAAGAATAAGCAATTCTATTTATTGCCGGCTGCCATGGACAAGTGCAGAAGAAATAGGAAAACAAGACAACAGAGAATCTGCAGAATAAAGAGAATCCATAGCACCTTATAGGTTCCATTGTAGTTGTAAGGTCCACCAGACGTTAGCCCAAAAAGTAAATTGTACCTTCCTCGTGTCTTAGGGTTTGAATAAAGAAGTGAAAACAGCCGAGCAATTTCCAGAACTGCTACAACTCCGCTTCCATTGCTATCACTGCCCACTGAAAGGGCCTGCAAAAATGATGCATATCAGGCCTTCATACAGATGCCATTACTAAACTACTTGGTGTAGATGATAACTAGAGCTACATACTGGTGCAGCCCCAAATGTGTCATAGGATGCCACTATAGCGATTGTTGGGAGTTGATTTGAATCTCCATCCACCTTAAATCCTGGCAACCATCCCTGTCAGCAGCCACAAGAATTATTCAACTTTCAAAATAAAAAGAATATTACTCTGACCAAAACCATATTCAGCCAGAACACTCACAAATAATGATTACATGGCTGCCACTCAAGCTGTCTCATCAGATAGGTAAAATATCACCAGAGAAGTTGGGAAATGGCAAGCATATAATCTACAGCAACATTGGTGACATAGACACTTTTGAACCGATTCAATGAAAGTTAATAGATTTTTGGAAACAATTATCCAAACAGTGACTGCAACACTTACTGAAAACAAAAATTTGAATGAAATGACATGCAATTGTCCATTGACAGGGATAAGAATCACACTAAAGACATTCATTTCAAGCAACATGTGAGAAATACCATTAAGCCATTAGCCTTCAAAATGATTTAGAGGAATAATACCTCATTCCAATCAAACAAAGACTATACACAGGGGAAATGAGAAACCTAACTCTAAAAACAGAAAACAATAGCAAAGAAAAAATTTGTCCTACCTCGGATATCTTGTTTTGAGGAAGACTTGTTTAATTTACAGATTAGAAAAAGTTTCAACTCTAAACAAGAACAAGATAACTGAAGACAGCTTCGCAGAAAGAGTTCAAGCTACAAAATTAAATCATACAAGATGATTATTAAATGTACCACACACAGCCAAAAAAGAGATTATTTGCTTACCACAATGATATCTTAAGAACAATAAACAGAACTAAAAAAGGTTATACATTCATTTGATGGGGATACATAATTATACATCACACCCAATTTATCTCAAAATGACAACTCAATAACATTCTAAGTACCAATGTGGCAACAGACATGGCTAAAATGAAACCTGAATATTTGTGATGGTTGGAGAGACAACTTTCTTAGGTTCTGCTGTTGAAACAACAAGCTTGTATCTGTAATATTACATTGGAAAAAGCTACAATTAGAAGGGTGATTGACAACAATATCAGCGTAACTTTATTAATTTCTCTGAAAGAAAACAAAAAAATAAAATGTTTGTGTTAATTAATTTTCAACAAAATTAGATTAAGAACTACAGCCTGCAGTAAAAACAAAACTTGCAAGTCTAATTAGAGCCCAATAGAGAACAGTTAGCTGCATTTCCTTAAGAGGAAGAAACAGACAATGGAAATAATAAAATATCAATCTCCTATTGGAGATTATAATAACCTACGCAAAGGATGCAAATATTCTATTATGTGGAAAAAAAGTGGAACTAACCCGCCTGTTGTTGCAGTAGCAGGCTGCCCAGTGGCGTCACTTCTTTTAACATCAGCTAATACAGCCTCAACATTCTCATCCTCAAAAGCAAAATACACAGGATACTGTGACAAGTATTAAATCATTAACATGGTCAGCCGGGTTTTATATTCAACATAGAAGCTCCAAAAAAGGACATTATAGAGCATGAAACCAACCCTGAAATTTTTTGGGTGCGTGGGGGAGGGGGGGAATAAGAGGTCACATCACATATGCATCAAGACGTCATACGAAAAAATGTTAGGGGATGCATTTTGAAAATACACAATTTTGCCTCCAGATTGTGACGTAAAGGAATGTACAGCTTTTGAGAACAAAAGACAACGTAGCTCAAAATATACCAAAAGTCACTCGGTCAGATATCATAGGGTCGGCTACATGAACCCTCCTAGTTCATTTTCATTGGGTTAAAGTAACATCTATTCTTCATAAAGCTGAGGCACTTCTAGATCCTTTTTCTAAATACCTGCTTCAAATTTTTTGAACCCTCTCTCTCGCTACCTCTAAACTCAACCAAATCACTTTTTCCCTCCATTACCTCTTCCAACGTGCATGCCACCACTTCTGGTTAGATGTTATTCTGTTCTCTTCTGGTTAGACATTCTGCTTCTAAACGGCCACCAATCTGTTCTAAGAATTTAGAATTACACCACTTATCCATTAGCATTCTCATTTCAACTACAACTACTGTTGCATATGTTTTTTCCTAACAGCCCATGCCCAACATGCAGACCACATATTGTTGCATTGTACATAGTTGAGCCTATAGAATCCGTATAAAACTATAATTTTTATTCTTGAGATACCTGGTGATTACATTACACCAAGATCGATATCTCCAATCTAATAGACCCTATTATCCCTATACATCACATATTTGTAATTGTCCCCATTTTCTTAAATTATATATCAATAGTAATGATTATTTTGAAGAATGCATTCAAAATTAGTTTTGACTTCATGATTCCACGTAGAGTTACTAAAAATGGCATATCACATAATCCATTTTACTCCTACTTTGAGGTGGCTATTTGACCCACCCTGGCAGGGCAGTGCAACAATCATAACTGCACTAATTGTGGCAAGTTCACTTCTATCATGACCAAGATGGGGATAGCTAGGTGTGGGCTAAGTTTGACTATTGATAGGGTAGGGACGATACTACTCCACCCCACCCTGTAACCAGCTCAGAGTACCCAACCCAGCAGTACACTTATTTATAAATATATCCTTGTCCTTTCTCCATATTTCCAATATACCTTACTTTAAGGAGAAAAAATAAGATTGAGTGATTTTTTTGAAAAGGGGGACACAATTTCCAATAGTCGCATAATAAAGATATGCTGAGAAATGTTGAGACAGGGTCAGAGATACCCAGAATTTAAGTGGAAGGGTGGTCAAGAAATTTATGAATCAAGTAAGATCTAGAAGGGCAATAGGCAGGGACCCCATGGTGGTGAAAATCACCCTCAACCTACCTTATTTCCATTCTTAATCACTCATCTGGAACATTTGTTGCATTAAACCTCTCTCCATAATTATAAATTGATTCTTTTTTGGTCAATCGGAACACAATAGGGTGCAGTAACACAAGAAGGACTAGTCCTCTTCTATCCCAATAAGCCCACACTCCCTACCAATAAGATTTGAGCATGAGACCCACTGAAATCACATAATCAAACTGTTGGGAATCCCCCATGGGATAACCTATGATTTTACTCATCCAGTATCACGGATCAAATCAAAACAATACCAACCTCCCTCATCTTGAATATGTCTAGGATGAATGAAAATATCAATATTGAGATTGGTTATAGCCATAACGGTATCGGGCATACCGAGAATACATACCGGTATCAAACATATCAGGTGCAATTTTATTTTATTTTATTTTGCAAATCAAAACTGGCATGGAAATCCTAGCTGATAAATGTGCCAAAAATAAGGAAATATCCAGATAGTGATAGATCGCCCATATGATGATATATCACGATTTTGTACCAATATCAGCAAATATCAGTATCAGAGAGTCCAATACCGCTATATATCAGCCCACATTTCAATCCATGGTCTCTAGATTCTTCCTTGACTAAGGACAAGGGGTACAAATTCTAAAGACTATGTATGTTATATCAGGAATTCAAAAGAACATATAAATGACAGTATCTGATACTGCTTTTAAAATTTAAAACCTGGGATACAGGTGAATAAAATACTCGTGATGATAAAGCTAGCAGTTCGATGCATACTGTGAAATAAGCAGACTGATTTAATGTGAATAAGCATACTCTGAAACAATGAAAGAATTCTTTTCTTCACTCACAGGAATGTTGGCATGCACAAGTAACTGTTCTAGTTGCACCAATTTCTTTCTCATGACATCTTTCTCAGAATGATGATCATCATCCTTTTTGATACCTTTAGAACTAAACAGTCGTGGCAGCAGAAACAGTAGACCACCCAGCAGCTGTCTCTGAACAATGTAATCTGCAATGTAATTTAAAAAAAATGTAATTCAGAAATAATTCTAGGGAGTAAAAATATTGAACCTTCAATAAGATGAAGTTATGCTCTGAGCCAGCTAGAGTACCGACTGCTGAAAGGCAATAGAATTACATGAACCTAGGTTTACAAAGCTGCTTCACAACCAGCCTAGATACTAATTACTTACAGCAAGAATGCAATGTCTTCCAAAAAATTGCCAGCACCCAGAAATAAGAAAAACCGAGGTATTATTGATTCTACCATTATAAATATAAGCATACACCCCCCTCCCCCTCCCCCTCCCCAAAATATCATCATTCCACAAATGCACAGATCAACAATTCACACATCATATCACATCTACCCAGCCAATACAGAGCCACATAGCAGTGGATTCTTTGTTCGCAGAGCAAAGGACAAGATTCCATATGCAAAATCCATCAGATATGCATGGTTGGTTGGTGAAAGGCAAGAGTATATTGTAACCAAAAAAGGCACGTGTACGTATGCAAAGTTTAAAAATACTAAGCATGCCAGTGACATTCAGCATGTCTATACAGTTGTTTTTGAAAGATAAATCAACTTCATTATAAGTTAAAAAGGTGGTCTTAATTCTTACAATTTTCTTAAGACTATGCCACTTTGCTAGGTAATATCATTTTTCACTATCGAAGGTTTCTTCAAATAGGCTGTAACTTATAGTGTTTCCTTCCTCTTTTACACTAGTTTGTATCAGCCAGAAATACTTAACATCTCTCATCCAGAGACTTAAAGACACTATAATTTTCCCTGAGACTCACATTGAACTGTTTTCTAAATTGTAAACCAATCTTAGATCTCCCATAATGGAGAAACATATTGATTACCAATTTGGTGTTATTGACATATTTTTGCTGTGCATATTTAATGGCACCATAAAATTGTTGGTAATGAAAATATAAAAGAAAAAAAAAAAACAGGCCTTACAACTGAGAACTTCATGGTTCAGACTAGGTAAACCAGCATGGGCTCGGGGCATCGCAATTGCAACAAGGTAACTGGCAGAGTTGTTTAGCAAACTAATGTGACCATTAAGCCTCCAAAAACAGATTGTTTGAAATCAAAAAAGGCCAGGTCCATTTAATCAATAACAGCAGTAGAGAGCATTGCTTATACAGTGACTTCCTTTTACGAATTTTAGATAAGCAACACAAAACAACTGATCACGGCCTGCCCATCTGAGACACTGACAAGCAAAGCTACTAAGCTTCGTTCATGATTGCACGGTTAAAGCTTTCTCAAGATCATCCCCAGGGACAATCAAAAGCAACATAGTATTTCCTTAATCAAAAAAAATCCACTGTTATACATCAAGCTAAGACTATGATCTACTACTATAGTGAATTAACGACATGGACAAGTTCATATACAATTGGCAGCACACTTGGCTCCCTTACAGCCCCGTGGATTTCTGTAAGAACAATTTTAAAGAACCGAACACTGTTTTCCAAACCACCTCATCTGTTTCTCAGTGTTCTAAGCGGAAATCCGTCACTAAGCGTGATGATTTTATTTGCTAAACTAACAAAAAAGACCGCGTTTTACAATCATAACCTCAGGAAACTAATCAATTTCTCTATTCATGTATCAACCAGACAAGTACATCCCAAAAAAAAAAAAAAAAAAATTCGTCCGCAGCAGATATTGAGTTCGCAATTAGGGGCATAAAAGCTGCGAGTATAACCTTTCACGACAGAGACATCGAGCTCACGTATCGGAAATATAATAACAGTTCGAGTGAGGTCTGCGTTAGGAGAGTAGAGTGAAGAACCCGCATGGTGATTGAGACTGGCAAGCCGAGATCCGAACGGAACGCCAGCGAGATCGTATTGAATGAGACGGTAGACGTCCACCACCGTCGCGGCGTCGCAGAGCTCCACGCCAGCGAACAGCACGAACAAAATCGCGATCAGCGAGCATGCGGAGTCCAGTAGTTGGAATCTACCGTCTCTGACTATCGCCATTGCTGGAGAAACTGTGAAAACTGGGGAATAACACTAGGGTTTAGGTGGCTGATCCGAGTGCTGTTTACTTCAGATACCGAGTGACTCGCGCATTAACACCTCGCTTTCTTCGGAACTTCACCACCGTATTACGGAGGCTGTAAAATTCCCTGCCATTTTCTTTTTTCACCCGGCGCGATTTTTCTTGCGCCGTTGACAATTCCTCTGCTACGAATCAAACATTCAAGCAAATAATGATAATTTCTGCGGGGCAAAAACCATTTCCATTGAGGAAAGATTAGACTGCATTTTCTTTAATATGTAAAATACAAATGCATATATATATATATATAAAGGCATGCCGCAAGTTGTGAGGACAATAGTCTAC
>JAODPA010113110.1:0-19234 GCA_025585075.1 Nepenthes mirabilis
TTCTTTTTAAACTCTTACATCCTTCTACCTTCGTGGGAGACGTTGGTTCGTGAAGAAGGAGATCCGATCGTGGTTGGCACTTCAAGTGGCACGAGAGGGAAGATTGACGTGAAGACCGGTAGGAGTCCGGTTCCATTGCCACGGACAAATCCAAGGAGTTCCTTGGTAGGGATCACGTGACGGGAATAAGTCGGCTAGGTTAGCGCGTCGTTACCACCCGATTTGTAAGTTGATTTTCATAGTGCATTGCTTCCCTGGCCGTTGAAGCCCGGAGTGTTTTTCTCGATACCGTGGGTATCGAGTTTTCACTTCGTCACCAAAAAATTGAGTCTTTTTACTATTGTTTATGTTTGGCTTGATCTCTATTGCTTGTCATTATTATATTGTACATGATTGTTAGTCTCATATGCATCTAGTGTTAAATATCTTTTACGTGTATTAGATATTTATTATTTATTGTTGCTTCCGCTATATTTTTAACGGGGTCGAAACACGTTAGCACAAAAACGTACTTTTTCAGATATTGTTATATTTCATAGAGTACTAGTGTCAATTGTGTCCGACCAAGACCCCAAATTTGTCTCTAAATTTTGGGAGAATTTATATCAGGAACTATGAATGAATATCAAGTTTAGTAAGGCATATCATCCCCAGACGGGTGGACAATTAGAACATACTATTCAAATTTTGGAGGATATGCTAAAAGTTGCGGTGCTAGGAATAAAAGGTAACTAAGATAACCATCTAGCCTTGGCAAAGTTCGTTTATAACAATAGTTATCAGGCTAGTGTTGGAATGACACCGTTTGAAACTTTATATGGAATAAAATGTCGATCCCCAATTCATTCGGAAGAACCCGACAATAGACGATTTCGTGGCCCAGAAGTTAACCAAGAGACCTCTGACAAGATCAAGATGATTCATGAAAAATTGAAGACGGCTCAAAATAGACGAAAGAGTAATGCAAATCGAAGGAGATCAGACTTACACTTTGCCGTTGGTGATTATATCTTTTTAAAGGTATCACCATCGAATGGGATGATTTGATTCAGACTAAAAGGCAAGCTGAAACCAACATTCATCAGTCCTTTTGAGATTTTTTTAGAAAATCAAAGAAGTGGCTTACCGTTTGGCATTACCACTTAATCTTTCAGAAATGCACAATGTATTCTATTTATTAATACTCCAAAAATATGTGCATGACCCAACTCATATCATTGCCTACGAGCCTCTGGCAATCGAAGATGACCTATCTTATATCGAAGAATCGGTGCAAATATTAGATCAAAAGAATCAAGTACTCCAAACGAAGACCATTCCCTTAATAAAAGTCCTGTGGTGTAATCACCCTCTGGAAGAAGCCACATGGGAGCGAGAAGAAGAAATCCGTAATAAATACCCTCATTTGTTTTCTTGAGATATGTAAATTTTTTAAATTTCGAGAATAAAATTTTTATAAGAAATGTAGGATTGCAAGACCCGCATTCAATGATATCATTGCTATATATATAATTGCCTCTTTCTCTCATCTTTCATTTATCTATATTCCACGATATTTCACCTTGAATCACTATGGAATAAAATTGGCAGATTATTTCTAGCTTGATTATTTATTTTCAACACAAGAAAGGGTTGTCCAAAATTTTCTTGGGATGCCGCTACAAGGCAAATTAAATCTAACGGACTAGTTAAGTGACCCAATTGGCAACCAAATTAATTCTAAAGAATGAAAGGATAGTTGCCACTAAAATTGATCTGATTAGCAACCGAATTAAAATCCGGTTGCGGAGGAAGGACCCGGGCAACAATGTGAGTAAAGTCCAGCTATGATGGCAGCAAAAATTCAACAAAGAGGCAATCATGAAATCTGATTTTTCTAGCCTCGATCCTCCACGGAAGCAGCCCACATAAACCAAAATCAAAATACATCCAACCCCGGCACAACTTGAGCAACAATGTAGCTAAAAATTGCAGCAAGAAGGCGGCCAAAAATTCAGCATAAAGGGCATGGCATCAGCAAAATTTAGGCATGGCATCAGCATATGCAACCCTGTAACATTCAACGAAGCCACCAACACTGAGCAAAATTTAGGGAAATAAGGAAGCAGCTTATGCCTGCATACAGCAGCAGCTCGGGGAACTACAACTCAAGCAGCTTAAGAGAGGGAACCGGGCAGCAGTAAAAATCAACGAGGGAAGGTGCAGCAACATAATTCAGCTGAGATTATTCAGGACACGGGTAGCTATATAATTCAGCAACCAACTCGGCAACCTTCTCAACAACTTAATGGCTTGATCACTTAGCCAAATAAGTAGAAAGAAATCAGGGGAAAGCAGCTTTGAGCTACAGAAATGGGAGCCGTTACATGCTGTTGAAGAAGTCAGCAGCCGCAGCCGCAGCCGCAGCCAATCTTGACCCCAACACAGCCGAAATTCACAGGAGAAAAAGGGTGACACAAGCAACACAATATCAGCTAATTTCAACCAATAAATGAACAACACAACTAGATGCCAAAACGGGTGATGATTCAGCAAGTACTAAGCCACCCGGCCAATGATGTCGAAGGGGAGATTATGAGATGTTAATTGGGCTAATGACTCGACACCTCAATTCTAATCAATATGAGGACATGAGTGGAAGAGAGGAGAGGAATAAGGAAAGAAAAATGTGGGAAGTAAGGAGAAAAAACAGAAAAGAAATAGAAAAAAAAAATAGAAAGAAATAGAGAGGAGGTAATGAAGCAGAACCGAAAATCAACAGGAGTAAGGAGTGTAGCCGAATATTTTAGTAAGTGTACTTGAATCCTTTCTTTCTTTAGTACTGATTATTGATTATTCTTGCAAGTATTATGGTTCTACTACTTTCCTTGTGTCATATTCTTACTCATATTATCATATTGACATAAGTTATACTCAACTGTATTTTAGAGATAGAATTCAGAGGCAGAATAGCCTCTATAATTTGGCTTACCCGGTGACCAACTGGTCACCAAACAGGCCCAAGTTTTGTGTACAACAAGATTAATATCTTACCTATGTCATGACCAAATGGCTCATGAAAATGAGCTGAATCGATTACTGAACCGGTTCCTATATCAATAACAGACCCAATTTCAGCAGTTATATTGATATCCAAATTTGTAGCCTACTAACCGGACCCCAAATGGGCTAAACCGACAGCCACAGTGACTTAAGTGTCTTGTGGTGATGTGCGAGCATCACCTTGTAAAATTTGACCTTGAACCGATTAGGAATTGGTCACCAAAATAGAAACTAGAATCGACTGTATTAGGAGATGCTGATGTAGAATCCTTGTCTGTAAATTATGACCAGAATCAACTGAGAAATCAACTTGAACGGGTCAGGAACCAAACATAATCTTAAACATGAGTCTCTTAGCTTTAATAGGACTGCTTAGACCAGCCAAAAACTGGTCTAGAACTTGCCAAAAAGCCTGTAATAGCAGAACTAGTTCCTGAGCATCCTTATAGATGCTGAATTGGCAAGTTGGGAAAAATGGACTAAACTAGACCCAATTCGACTGAATTGGCAGCCGGCCTAACCATCATATAATCTACTGAGGCTAAACTAATTATCAGTAAATCGGCCACCTCAAACTCCATGAGGTGAGTACTGAACTGGCCTCCTAAATTGGACCAAACCGGATTCAACATCTTTGATGTTGAATCTGGTAGTCTAAAGAAATAAATCAAACCGGCCTAGAATTGGTTGAACTAGTTCCCGACCCGGCCAAATTAACAAGTAATAAAGTTGAACTGTCAGCCTATAAAATTGTGGCAAAAAAATACCTTCGAAATAATGTTGCATCGGACCCTAGAAGCTGCCAACTAGCTTTCCCCCACTTGCTGGAATTAAGGCCATTGAACCGGTTCTATTCTGGCTTCCAAATCAGATGAACTGATACCAGAAAATTTATTAAGATAATATAAGATATTAAGAAAATATTCACAGTAAAAAATTAAGACCCGAACTGGGCCCAAAACCAGCCAGATGCACCGGCTAGCATGATGAATTAACCGGTTCATCAAGTTAGCTTATAAGTGTAGAAAAATCAAATTGGACCAACCCACGGACAAACCATTAACTCAGTCCCGAACTGAAAATTGAGTCCTTAGGAAATTGTACTAAAAATTTGACTAAAAAAATTAACCGAGTTAGCCCGAATCAAATATCGAGCCGACAATCAAATACAACATATGTTAATTCTGATTTTTTAACACATGTAAAATTTTTTTTTTTTTAGTAAGTAAAGATTGTATTAAGGAATAAGAATTTACAAATAAAAAACATATGTGCAACCTCAAGTGTTATGCCAACTTGGAGTTAGCACATAGAGGCTAAGGTATCCCCCGAACTCCATAAAATATGTCATGAAAGGCAAAATAAATGACACAAAAGAAACAGTCAAAAGTATATTTCGTATCGCTCTCCATTTAGCAGCATGGCCTTGAATCACCTCAGCCATTTAGTACCTTAGTCAATTAGCACCATGCCAATAAGCACCCAAGTCGAAAGGCATCTCGGGCAAATTACACCAAGGCCCTTTAGTATCTTAGCCAATTTGCACTTCACCCGTTAAGCACCTCGGCCATTTAGCACCCCATCCATATAGCACTGCGACTGGCCTAGATGCGTCCTTGCCGGTCAACGTTTTGACTGGAATATTTGCACCTTCAGCCATTCATCATTGTGGTCAACCAATTGACCGATATTTTGGACGGACAACTGGTTGACCGAAAATTCTTCTCAGCCTGAAATCATTATTCCCAGTTTCCAACGAACAGCAGATGAAATCATTTTTGCCACATGGTATTCATCTTGCGGAGCCAATTTATTAAAAGTCCAATGGTTACGCTCCCGCCAAATGTAGCAGACAGACGCAACTGGGGTGAGACGGTAAGAATATGCTTTAAGGTTCTTCCCTTTCCATTTGTTTACCGCTCAGATAACGTTAATTTGCCAATCATTACACGGCCAGCAAATTCCGGCTTGCCTCCGCATTATCCTCCATACCTTAGATGAGAACGGGTAGGGAAAGAAAAGATGCTCATGACTTTCTCGACCATGGTTACATAAAAGGCATGTTGGAGGTTGATGAATGAATGCACTAATCCAGTCCAAAGTGCTAAGCCTTTGGCGCATAACCAGCCATAGGGTAAATGCATGAGTCGGAATATGATTTGGGCCCCAAACTAGCGCATACCATTTAACACTCTCTTTAGTGTTTTGGAAAATAATATATGCCAATTTAGTAGTAAAAGCCCCATTGTGGTTGCTGCTCCATTTGATTTCATCTTTACGGGTAACATCAAGGCTGTATTTTGGCATGTTCTCCATAATATCTACAACATCCATGTCAAACTGATTTAGCCACTTCCATTTACCTTGATGGATGATCTCCTTGACTTTTGAATCCTCAGGTAAACCAGTAACACATCTCAATCTTTTAGAGTATCGGTTATTGAGAGGGCCAAATGGATGCCAATTATCTGTCCACAGGAAAGTTTCCTTACCATTACAAGTATGGTGGTATATCTTGGAGTGCAGGACTTGACGAAACTTCATGAGTTTCTTCCAGCCCCAGGTAGCCGAGTTCAGAATTTTAATCGTCCAAATATAGCGGTGTTTAATACGATAAGCATGGCTCCATACCGACCAAACAGAATCCGGTTCCTTTGTGACTATCCTTCAAAACAATCTACAAATGAAGGCTTTGTTGGCGGCCACTAGGTTTTTAATACCCAATCCGCCCTCTTCTTTAACTATGCAAACTTCTCCCCATATAACTTTGGCAACAAACCTACCATCAATGGATCCATGCCATAGAAATTTTCTGATATATCCCTCAATCATCTTCAAAACTGTTTTCGATAAGATGAATATGGACGCCCACTGTGAATGAAGCGTAGAAAGAATGGATGAGATCAACTGAAGCCTCCCACCAAAAGAGAGCCACCTATTCTTCCAGGAGTTAAATCCTCTTAAGCACTTTATCCAATAGGGGCTGGCAGTCTTTAATAAAGAGTTGAGTGGTAATAAGTGGGACGCCCAAGTACCTCACTGAGAGTTTACCTCGTTTATAACCCATGATGTTCTGAATATCATGACATAAACTCTCATTATCAGAGCATATAAATATTTTGCCTTTATCCCTATTCACCGTCAAGCCTAAAAGGGTTTCAAATTCCTTGAGGCAATCTTAGAGAATAGAACTAGAGTTCAGAACGGCATTAGAGAACAAAAGAAGGTCATTAGAAAACCTAAGCATCACCGTCCATGTTCTTTCACACTTACGGTGATATTTAAAATTACTTTGACGTCGGGCTTTAATTTTCAGAATACCATTCAAAACTTCCATGACCAGCACGAACAGGTAAGGGGATAAGGGATCTCCTTGTCAAAGGCCCTTGGCCCTTTTAAAAAACCCAACAAGTTCACCATTAATATTGATAGAAAATGAGGTGGTGGTAACACAATGATGTATCCAACTAACTATTTGTGGGGGATACCCCATTAGTTCCAAGGTAGCAATCAAAAAGTCCCACTGAATCGAATCATATGCTTTCATTAAATCGATTTTCATAAAACACCGGGGCACGTCTTTTCTCAAATGGTATTTGTGGAGTAATTCCTGTGCCAGTAAGATATTGTCTTCAATTTGCCTACCCATCACAAATGCGGTTTGGCATTTATCAACCAAATGAGGCAAAGTTAGCCGAATACAATTGGCTAAAATCTTAGAGATGATTTTGTAAAGAACATTACAGCATGGTATGGTTCTGAAATCAGTGACCTTGGATGGGCTTTTAACCTTTGGAGTTAAACTGATGATTGTAGCATTTATCTATTTTAGGAGCTTCCTATGATGAAAAAAATCTTAGACAGCTGCAAAAATCGAAAGCCCAATTATATGCCTTGCTTTTTGAAAAATTTTGATGAGAAACCATCTAATCCAGGAGCGTTTCCATCACCAATCGAAAACAGAGCCTTGCGGACCTCCTCTGCAGTTATAGATCTACAGAGCAAGTCGCGGATATTATCGGGTACGGTATGATTAATAAACGGCCGAAGTCTTTCCTTGTCAATGTACGTATCATTCCGACCAGACGCAAGGAATCGCATAAAATGAGACAAAATTACATGTTGACCCTCCTCAAGGCTGTTTGTAGTGGAACCATCCTCTTTAACCAATGAAAGGATTCTTTTTCGGTTGCAGTTACCAGCAATTGATCGAAAATAAAAAAGATTTAGTGCAGTGGTCTCCCTCCTTAAGCCATTTAATTTTTGCTTTCTGTTGAAAGAAGTCAAGCTCCTGTCTCAAAGCTTGACGATAGGTAGATTTGTATTTCTCCTCCTCAGCCACTGGAATACCTTGGGGATGGTGCCAAGATGTCATCTAAAATTCTTCAAGCTCCTTACGAGCCCGGGCGACTTCTTCTGAGACATTCCCAATACTATGGTTTAACAATTTAAGCTAACCACGCGCATACCGCAATTTAAATAAGATTTGGAACATCGACGTGCCCTGAATATTCCTCTGCCAAGCCTCATTAACAGCAGAGAAGAGTTGAGGATGTTTGGTAAGAAAAGTATTAAATTGAAAAAGACCTTTCCAGGGGCGCATTATAATAACTGGTGAAAGGATACAGGGCAAGTGGTCAGATATTTTGGCCGGTGGGAATGAGGCTTTAAAGGCATCAAATTCCAAAAGCCAAGAACCATTCACAACCACTCTGTCCAATTTTCTATATATACGAACATCAGCCTCTCTGCCGTCATTCCACATGTAAAAGGCACCCTCATAGTTTAAATCCTACCGATCACAATCCATGAAGCATCGGTCCAATTCTTTAGCATTATTAGCATTCCAACTACCACCCATACCCTCTGAAGGGTCTCTGATAGCATTAAAGTCACCGATGGCAGCCCATGGCATCCCAAGCATTTGTTGACATACACAACGTAGATTATCCCAAAGAGAATGACATTCAATCTCCAAGTTTGATCCATAAATAAAGGAAATAAAAAAGGTTTTCTTATTCACCTTATTGCAAATTTTACAGTGAATGACTTGATCTTCTTTAAAAATAACATCCATATCAACTATTCCGGAGTCCCATCCAATCCAAATTTGCCCTATAAATCTAGTAGAGTAGTTCATCTCCCAACTCCAACAAAACATAAGCTTCTTGGTAATCTGGGCAGCATTGCATTCTTTGACTTTCGTTTCAACAAGGCCAACAATAGCACATTTAGACAATATAATAAATTGTTTGACCTCCTGGGCTATTATACGCCCATTCAGTCTCCAGACATTCCAACAGACAACACTAACCATAATGCCTGGGAGAATGGGAGTTTTTCTTTTTAGGCTCCTTATACTTTATTAATATTGGATTAGGCAGGTTCTCCTTACTGGCAGGCAATGTCAAGGTGTTGGCATGGCAAGAATCTGGGATATTAAGGCCGACTGAGAATGTTAACGTCTTTGGCATATCAAATGTAAAAAGACTAAGGATAAAGCTACGAAACCGAAAAAATGCATCACTTTCTATTATAATTTACAATTTGTTAAATTACCGTTATTTATAATTGTATGTTGGGAAATATATGGGAGCTTTGTAAATTCCTTTTAAATAAGTATTTTCTTCTGGAATGGAGAAAATTAAGAAAAATAATTATGAATAATATAAAAACTTCCATATAAGGTTTTCAATGTAGAATAAGAAATTGGAGTAAGGAATCATTTTCAGCAGATAATATTTTCTGACATATTTTAGGATATTACAGTAAAAACATGAGAATTGCCCCTCTGCCATAGGGGTACTTTTGACAGCATATTTATTATTTGGCCCTGTATATTGAGTTAAAAGTATACCGCTCACTACGGGGTGTTGAATTGTACGAGTCTGTACCTTAGATTGTGTGAAAGTATACACAATCATTTCCACGATTAACTGCTCCATTGGTAAAGTCTACTAACTCTAGTCCCTAAATACAAATGATAATTAAAAACTCATAAAATAAAAGTTAAAAGTTCATACATATTTTATATGGATTATATTCCTCTGATATCTGTATATGTCTATTTTAAATATAAACATACATGTTTTTATTTATTTGTACTTTATTGAACATTTAACTCACTCATTTATCGTTTTTAAACCCTTCAGATGGTGATCAAGAGTTTATACCAAATGAGCAGTAGTAAAGATCGGAGTATTAAACTGATCTGTTTACTATATTTTGATGGAATATAGTAAATATATGAGAGCATGTAATGGATTTTGTAATAGAATGAACATAACTTTATACTTCCACAAATTGTTATTATGGTTATTAGTTATACTTCTGCGAATATTATGGTAATAAATTTTAGTTCCTAACAAGCATATCTGAAAAGTCCAACACTGTATTTTTATACATATAGTATTGGTCTCACTTATGGAAGCAATAATGATATGGATCCTGTGTATTATTTATATGTTAATTATACATGTATATTATTTCATATAAGTATTCACGGATATAAGTAGTGGAGAGGCGATTTGTGACAAAAGCTATTGATACATGGTTTGAAAGATTAACAAACACAATTGAAAAACATACATGATGCATCTTTCTGTAAACCTTTTCAAACATTATAAATCGGTACCATGCCATAATTTGAAAGTTGTAATCAATGTATTCAACAACTGCTTATATGATTAATTTTTAATTACCATACACCTTAGCAATTACCTTTTTCTTATAATTCCATGATTTTATATACAACACATTAAAACTATATGCATCTCCATGGTTTACATAATAAGTGAGATTAAATATGTGAAAAAATCTGTAATAAAACTATAATATGATCGCAGATGAGATTTGAATGTAACCATACATAGTCCATTAAAATTTTTGAAAGAGTGTAAGTATGAAGCTTAGAATACCTAATTATTTCCCAGTACAAAGATTTTCTCTTTTGTACAACTCATACTTTCCATTCGGAGCCTTCTTCATATTTGATGCACCTTACAATTGGGAAATGTGGTTGAGACACATATACCTTGTAATGTCAATTTCAATTTGTGACAAGCAAATATTGATTTAGGGCATAAGCAACAATCTACTTAGAATTAAATGCCAACATTCTTCTAAAACAATCATTTCTTAGATCCCAATTACTATCATGCATATTATTCAAATAATTATGTGTATATGCTATATCAATGTTTACTGTAGAAAAATATATAGTGAGTGGGATAAAAGTTCTTAGATTTAGTAGCTTAGTAAGACATTCAATGACAATGACATAGTGGGCATCTACCAAATCAATATGGTTCTCATCAACATCAGGTATGGAGACTAACTCATTGTCTTTCGATGATACTATATCATTGTTGGCATGTATATCGTCGGCTATGGTTATTATAGGATCGGATATGGTGGGAGTTAGAATTACATGACTTTGGTTCAGCGGAGATGTATGGTTAGAGGTACCAACACCATGCATTATTTAATCGAGTCAAAGAAAACTAGTTGATTAATCCCCGGTAGCATACTCATATTGATATTCTATAGAACACATTTGTGCCATATCAGACAAGTATAATAAATAACATACTCTTGTTGGTTCAGAAAAGGATTAGATAGACACGAACACTTCAAACTTATTAAGGCAAATGGCTGGTTGGACAGTAAACTTTTACCATAGTAATGACACTCCATGTTTTAGAACCTTGACCAAGACTTACTTCGACCTTTTTCTTCAAACTTTTTCCCGTGGCCTTTGCTCCTACCCCGTGACTCTATCACGAGTACCTCGGAGTACTGAGAAGTCGAGGTCCCCTGAGACCGCCATCTCATCTCGACATTCAGTACAATTCCTTTGGCCATCTCTAATGTCACGATGCCATTAGGAGCTGTGTTAACAATGGTGATTTTTATCACCTCCCATGAGTCTGGTAGGGTTGTCAGGAGTCATAGACCAGCATTTTGTCCTCGAACCTGATACCCATGCCACTCAATTAGTTCACGCATCCTTGAAATTTGTTCAAGTGATCTACAACGAATGAGCCATCCTTGTATCAAATCTGCATCAACCTCATCAGGTGATAAATCTTATTGTTGCCAGTTTTGGAGGCATAGAGTGTCTCCAACTTCTCCCGCAATGCCCTGGCATTTGTCTCACTTCTAATATGATTATACACATTATCATTTACAAATTGCCATATATAACCGCACACTTGCATGTTCTCCAGCGTCCATTCCTCTTCCGATTTCGCCTCAGGCTTTTGAGTGGCGAAAATCAAAAGATGCATAGATTTAACAAGCAGCAGGTCGGACATCTTGCTATGCCAAGTGTCATAATTGGTACCGTTTAAGCAAATCATCTTACTTCCAACCTCGATCAGCAGCGTTCAACGAAATCACCGGTTAAAGAATTTGTCTCTAATACCACTTGGTGGTCAAGAAAATGATCAGAGAGACACGAACACTTTAAACTTGTCAAGACAAATAGCCGATTGGATAGCAAACACTCAAACACACCTAGAATGGAAGACAAAGAGGAATAACGCACAGTTTTATATGAAAAATCCTTCACAAATCGAAGAAAAAAATCACGGGACACTTAATCCTCAATAAATTCACTATGTGAAAAATGGTTACACAAATCACACGGCTACACAAGTCCAAGAAGCGAAAACAAAGAACAAAGCACAAGTATGCAAAAACTCACACTTGATTTTTCACTCACTGCTCTCACTTTTCTTCCACTCTTTTTCTCCTCTTTCAACACTTAGAATTTCACACACACCTCTCATGCATACACAACTCTCTGCACACACTACAATATATATATACTGACTGTTGAAAGTAACAACCAAGCCAACGTGAACACTCGTACACACAGCTGCTTGACGTACGTACCCCATACAACAGCTCTGCACCGGCACTCTCTGTAAAAGATCATGCCCTGCAGAAAATAGCTCTACAGGTTCTCTATAGAAGCGGCTCTGTAGAGATTGTGCATGCTCAAACAATCTTCTAAATTGGCATCCATGTGCGCTTTTTTCAAGCAAGTCCTCGAACCTCGACCGTTCACAAAGTCCTCGGCCTTATACTGTACAGAATTCTCGGACCTATGCTGCATAAGTCCTCGGACAATGATAACCCTGTCTATTTCCAGAATCCTTGGACAAAAAGCTCATAAGTCCATAGATTACATACGTATAAAAAATCCATGACCAAAGGAAGTGACCCCAACAACTCTAACATATTTCTTGTTAGACTATCTGAAGCAATATGATGTCCGGCGATATGCTAAGGGCAATAGGATGCTCCTATCCTATCTTCAGATCCAACCTGAGATTATTAGTGAAGTTAGAAAAAAGCAAGTTAATGATCCGTTCCTTGTAGAAATTGCAAGTGACTTGAGTAAGGAGTTTTGAGTTAAGTTCAGTGTCCAAATGGACGGGGTTTTGAGGTTTAGAGACCGATTATGTGTACCAGACAATAAGGAGCTAAAAGAAAAGATTCTGAGGGAGGCCCATCGGTCTAGATATACCATCTACTCTGGAACAAATAAGATGTATCAAGATTTGAAGAAAACTTTTTTGTGGAGGAACATGAAGTGAGATATTATGGCCTATGTGAAAAAATACCTCATATGCCAGCAATTGAAGGTGGAAAGGAGAAAACCTTCTGGATTGTTACAGCCAATGCTGATCCCGAGTTAAAAATGGGAAGACATTGCTATAAATTTTATATCGGGACTACCTAGGACTCCTAAAAATTACGATGCCGTTTGGGTTATAGTTGATTGGCTAACAAAGTCAGCCCACTTCTTCACAATCAGGACGACCTATTCACATGATAAGTTGGCTCAATTGTATGTAAACGAGATCGTGAGACTACACGGAATTCCTGCCTCCATTGTATCTGACAGGAATCCCTGTTTTGTCTCAAGGTTTTAGAAAAGTTTGCATAAAGAGTTGGGGACCGAATTGAAATTTAGTACAGCTTATCACCCTCAGACGGACGGTCAGTTTGAGCAAACTATACAAATTTTTGCGGATATGTCGAGGGCTTTTGTATTAGAAAAAAAAAGCACATGGGATACCTACCTGGCACTAGCAGAATTTGCTCATAATAATAATCAGGATAGTATCGACATGGCACCTTTTGAGGCTCTATAAGAAAGAAAATGTAGTTACCGATTCATTGGGAAGAGACTAGAGATAGAAAGATTTTGGGTCCGGAGATCCTAAGGAAAACGACTGAGAAAATAAAACTGATCTATAATAATTTGATAATCGCTCAAAGCAGAATATTAGCTAATTAGCTAATTTCATGGGAGAAATCAGGAAAATAAGTAGCAAAATTTAGGAAAATAAGGAATCAGCTTATGGCTGCATACATCAACAGCTCGGGTAACTGCAGCTTAAGAAAGAGAACCAGGCAACAGTAAAAATTAGCAAGGGAAGGACCAGCAACATAATTAGCTAAGATTATTCAGGACACAGGCAACTGTATAATTCAACAACCAACTCGGTAGCGTTCTCAACAACTTAATGGCTCGATCACTTAGCCAAATAAGTAGAGAGAAATCAGGGGAAAGCAGCTGTGAGCTGCTGAAATGGGAGCCACTGCAAGTTGTTGAAGAAGTCAGTAGCCGCAGCCAATTTTGACCCCAACACAGCTGAAATTCATGGGAGAAAAAGGGTGACACAGGCAGCACAATATTAGTTAATTTCAACCAATAAATAAGCAACACAAGGAAGCACAATTAGAGGACAAAATGGGTGATCATTCAGCAAGTACTAAGCCATCCGACTGATGATGTCGAAGGGGAGATTATGAGGTGTTAACTGGGCTATTGACTTAGTGCCTCAATTCTAATCAATATAAGGACATGAGAGGAAGACAGGAGTGGAATAAGGAAAGAAAAACATGGGAAGTAAAGAGAGAAAACAGAAGAGAAATAGAAAAAAAAATAGAGAGAAACTGAGATGAGGTAAGGAAGCAGAACCAAAAATCAATAGGAGCAAGGAGTGTAGCTGAATATTTTTACAAGTGTACTTGAATCCTTTCTTTTTTGGTGCTGATTATTGATTATTCTTGTAAATATTATCATTCTAATACATGCCTTGTGTTATATTCTTGCTCATATCATCATATTGACATAAGTTATACTCGGCTATATTTTTGAGGTAGAATTCAAAGGTAGAACAGTCTCTATAATTTGGCTTAACCGGTGACCAAATGGTCACCAAATCGGCCCACATTTTGTATATAATAAGCTTAATATCTTACCTATGTCGTAACAAAATGGCTCATGAAAATAAACTGAACCTGTCATTGAACTAGTTCTCACATTAATAACAGACCCAATTTTAGCAGTTATGCTGATATCCGAATTTGTAACCTACTAAGCGGACCCCAAATGTGCTAAACCGGCTGCTACAGTGACTTAAGTGTCTTGTGGTGATATGGGAGCACCACCCTATAAAATTTAACCTTGAACCGATCAGGAATTGGTCAGCAAAATGGAAACCAGAATCGGCAGCATTAGGAGATGCTGATGCAGAATCCTTGTCTGTAAATTATGACCTGAACCAGCTAAGAAATCAACTTTAACCAGGCAGGAACTAAACATAAATCTTAAATATAAGTCTCTTAACTATAATAGAACTCCTTGGATCAGCCAAGAACTGGTCTAGAGTTGGCCATAAAATCGGTAATAGTAGAACTAGTTCCTGAGCATCCTTACTGATACTGAATTGGGAGATTGGAAAAAATGGATTGAATTGGACCCAATTTGGCTGAACTGGCAACCGGCCTAGCCAACATATAATCTACTAAGGCTAAACTAATTATTAGTAAATTGGCCACCTCAAATTTCCTAAGGTGAGTACTGAACCGGCCTCCTAAACTGGACCAAATCGGATTTAGCATCCTTGATACTTAATCTGGCAGTCTAAAAAAATAAACCAAACCAGCCTAGAATTTGTTGAACCAACACCTGACCATGCCAAATTAACAAATATCAAGGTTGAACTGTTGACTTATAAAATTGTGGCCAAAAATACCTCCGGAATAATGCTACATCGGACCCTAGAAACTGCCAACTAGCGTTCCAGCACGTGATGGAATTAAGGCCACTGAACTGGTTTAGTTTCGACTTTTAAACCAGATGAGCTGGCACCCAAAAATTTATTTGGAAAATATAAAATAATAATAAAATATTCACGATAAAAAATAAAACCCGAACAAGTCCCCAAACCATCTAAATGAACCGGCTAGCATGCTGAATTAACTAGTTCATCAAGCTAGCTTATAAGTGTAGAAAAATCAAATTGGACTGACCCACGGACCAACAATTAACTTGGTCCAGAATAAAAAATCGAATCCTTAGGAAATTGTACTAAAAATTTGACTAAAGAAATTAATCGAGTTAGCCCAGAATCAAATACCTACCCGACAACTGAATCAGTCGAATATAATATATGTTAAATCTGAATTTTTAACACATATAAAAAGACTAAGGATAAAGCAATGAAACTGAAAAAATGCATAGTTTTCTATTATAATTTACGATTTGTTAAATTGTTGCAATTTATGATTGTATATTCGATATTATGGGAAACATATGAAAGCTTTGTAAATTCCATTTGAATAAGTATTTTCTCCAAGAATAGAAAAATTTAAGAAAAAGAATTATGAATAATGTTAAAGCTTTCGTATAAGATTTTCTATATCGAATAAAAAATTGGACTAAGGAATCATTTTCAACGGGTAATATTCCATGGCATATCTTAGACTATTCGGTAAAAAATTGAGGACTGCCCCTCATCCGTAGAGGTACTTTTGGCAAAATATTTATTATTTGGTCCCGTATATTGAGTTTAAAATATACCGCTCATCATAGGGTATTGAATTACGTGGGTTTGTACCTTAAATTGTGTGAAAGTATACATAATTTTTTTCTCGATTGATTGATTTTTTAACTGATAAGACCTACTAGCCCTAATCCCTAAAGACAAATGATAATTAAAAACTCATAAAATAAATGTTAAAAGTTCATATATGTTTTATATAAATCATATTCCTCTGATATCGGCATATATCTATTTTAAGTATGAGCATGTGTGTCTTTATTTATTTATATCTTATTGAATATTTGGCTCACTCACTTGCCGTTTTCTAACCCCTCAGATAGCGATCAGAAATTTATACCAAATGAACAGGAGTAAAGATCGGAGTGTTAGGCAGATCTATTTACTGTATTTTGATGGAATGTAGTAAATGTATGAGAGCATGTAATAGAATGAACATGACTTTATGCATCCACAAATTGTTATTATGGTTATTAATTATACTTTCGCAAATATTATGGTAATGAATTTTGGTTCCTAATAAACATCTCTAAAAAGTCTAACACTATATTTTTATACATATAGTGTTCATGTTACTTATGGATATGGTAATGATATAGATCCTATGTATTATATATATGTTAATTATGTATATATATTATTTGACATAAGTATTCACGGATATAAGTAGCGGGGAGGTGATCCGTGACAGGTGGTGTCACAGAAAAATGTGCTTTAGAATGGGTTGATCTTATGAGGAAGCTTAGATTAGGTTAGACATTTAAGGCTGAATTAGTTAGTGTTAATCAAAAAATTTGTGTCAATTCTAGTAATGGCCTTAGAATAAGTAGTTATTAGTATACTTTGATCTAACTTGAATTTTTAAATTTGTACTGTTAGGATTATAGAAATGACCGATAGACGGAGATGTACTCGAACTCATACTTGTAGATGTCAAGACCGAGTAGCTGAATATTTAAATCTACTAGAGAGAATGGCAGATTTTATTGAAGCAATGGGGCAATGTAATTTCGCTCCAACTCTTGAACTTGCACTAGCTCCGGCTCCTGTCGTGAATCCCGAAGCATCTACTTATGATCATTTTACAAATGAACGTGTACCTGAGTTCCTGAGCGAAGCAAATTCAGTCAAAGTGGAAACCTGAATTCAAAGACTGAAGAAGGTATTTTTAGTTATAAGGTGTCCCGAGGAGGACAAGGTCTTATTGACTTCATATCGACTGGAAGGTGAGGCCGATCACTGGTGGTCCACATAGAAAAGAGCTCTAGGAGTGCCAATGACGAGATCACTTGGGCCATGTTTGAAGAAACGTTTCTGGAGAAATATTTTTCCTCTAATCTCTAGGAGTAGAAGGAGGAGGAGTTTATGTGGCTATTACAAGGGAACCGCACAGTGTCTGAATATTATACAAAATTTACTGTGCTCTCTCGATATGCTTCCTTTCTGGTGGATGTGAGAGATACGAAAGGCGAAGAAATTTTAGCATGAATTGCAGAATGACATAAGAAAGCAACTATCAACTCTAAAGTTGCTGACATATTGGGAGGTACTGGATCGAGTTTTGATATTTGAAAAGGAGTTTGAAAAGGATAAGTTTTTCAAAAATAAGAAGATATCCCAGTATGGCGAGGCGGGTGCGAGTTCCAATGCTAGATTAGGAAGACTGTCGAAAAGAGTTAAGCAGGCGGAGTAAGAGAAGAAGGATAAAATGACTGCACTAAGACAACAAGCAGTGGTGACTCCATGTCGTCATTGCGGGGACTTACATGGCAACAAACCATGTTTCAAACTATTGGGAGTCTATTATGGTTGTAGTCAGTCATGCCACATCATAAAGAATTGTCCCCATCCAAAGAAAACTAAGATGAAGAAGCCCATCGTATCGAGAAAATCATTTGCAGTCACCATTTAAGAGGCAGAAGTATTTAACAATGTACTTGAAAGTACCTTCCTTATTTCTAATGTTTCATCCCATGTGTTATTTGATTCAAGATCTACTCATTCATTCATATCACCACAATTTGTATGTTATCTTGCATCATCTCCGCAAATTTTAGACTTCTCCTTAGTAGTGTCAACGCCTACAGGGTCATCGGTCACTACCTATATTATGTACCCAAAATGTGTGGTGACCATTCATGGACTAAACATGGAGGTGGATTTAATCTTACTAGATATGTATGATTTTGACGTAATATTGTGGATGGACTTGCTAGCTAATCATTATGCCAGTATAGATTGCTTCTGCAAATGGGTCTATTTTGAGATTCTGGGATGTAAACCATTTCACATTCAAGGAATCAGGCAAAAGGAGATGTTTGTATTTATTTCTGCTCTACATGCTTGGCACTTGATTCCAAGCGGATGTCAAGCCTATCTAACTTATACTAGTATTATTGAAATTTTTTTTATAAGTCAGTAAAATTATATTGAAAAAAAATAAAATTATAAATAAACTATGCATAGGATACCACATAAAGGCTATGGGTTAGGGATTCTTTTTTTTTTTTTTGTAAATAAGTAAATTTGTTTTAAAATAAAATAAAATAAAACTTACAGAAACCCATATTTTATTTCCAAATATTTTGCCGACTTAGAGATAAAATATAGACGCTAGGCCAAGCACCATGGCACATCACAAACACCATAGTAATATTACAATAGGAAACAAATAGCCAGTTGACAGACATCAAAATTTACCTTCATCCTAACGGGCCAAAACCTCAAGACAAAACCACGGGCATTTGCCAACCGAAGACCAATCCTTCCAAAACTGCCAATCCATTCGGGGAAGACCATTCCAGCCTTCACTAGCAACCGAGAAACCATTCCGGGAAATACACCATACCAACAAAGGCATAAACTGATAAATGTTTTTTTTATGCCAAACCGACATTACACAGCATTCCGGTAAAAAGCATAACGTTGCAGGCACACCAAAACGGCCAATACTCCATACCGACCAAACAGCACACAGCAGACCGGGCAAGATGCTCACGCTGCCATTAGAAACAAAAGCATCCATATCAGAAAAATGAATCACATCGGTAGGACACCATTTCGGCAGAATGCCATACCAAGCAAAACACAACCAGGCAAAAGCCACCAAACCGGCCCAATCGATCAAACCAGCAAGAGGCGTATACCGGCACAACATGCCTAGGTGATCCATCCCTAGAATTTCATCCCTGCCTTCCATACCGGGATTCCAAGCCTGTCATTCCGTCTCAGTCATTCCATCCAGGATTCCATCCCTAGCAATCCATCCGGAAAACCCATCCCTGACATTCCATCCCTGTCAGCCGCAATACTCATACTGGCCAACC